>JACEEZ010013729.1:362500-370000 GCA_016584305.1 Chionoecetes opilio
GCCATTGATTTTGTGGGGCAGTGGACGACCCGCCAGTGTTATGTCTGGGTCAGGTTCCCCAGACATGACACTGCACCCCAACACAAACCCCGCCACCCACGCCCACGTGTGACGGACACTCCCCTACCTCTCCCCCAACCCCCCAACAGTTCCAGGGCGCCCTCCAGATGCTCTCACACACACAATGACAAACCTGACATTAATCGCATCTTTACCTCTACACACAAGACGAGGAGGAGGAGGGGGAGGGGGAGGAAGAGGAAAAAATCAAAAATCACGCGGGAGGAAAATACCAAAACCGTTCAACACGAAACCAATAAAGGCAAAATAACCAAAGAGTAGATGACACTTTGAAGTTTGATCATTATTACTATTATCATTATTATTATTATCAACGCTGGTGGTGGTGGTGGTGTCTGGCGGGGAGGGAGGGGGGTGGCAGTGCAAGTGTGGAGTCACCGTGGTACTCTCTCCTTGGGGCGTTGCTTAACAGGGACGGAATCAATACCTTCCCAGTTCGGTCCGAGGACCTGCCAACGCCCCCCCTGCCCCCCTCCACCCCTGCAGCCCCCCAACCTTAACCTTCCTACCCCCCTTCCCTCCTCCCTCCCTCCCGTCCAGCCCCTTCTTTCAAGCACGTGGTTCTATCCCCTTCCTTTCCCCCTTCCCTTCCCTTCCTCCTCTGAGTTTGCCTTCCCATTACAAAACCCCTTCCCTTTCTTTGAGTTTGCCTTCCCATTACATAACCCCTTCCCTTCCCACCCCTTCCTCCTGAGTTTGCCTTCCCATTACAAAACCCCTTCCCTTCCTCCTGAGTTTGCCTTCCCATTACAAAACCCCTTCCCTTCCTCCGGAGTTTGCCTTCCCATTACATAACCCCTTCCCTTCCCACCCCTTCCTCCTCTGAGTTTGCCTTCCCATTACATAACCCCTTCCCTTCCCACCCCTTCCTCCTCTAGGTTTGCCTTCCCATTACATCACCGCGTCCCTTCCTTCCCTTCCCCTTTACACAGTAGCAAGCCAAGGTGTGTGTGTGTGTGTGTGTGTGTGTGTGGAGCAGTTCCCACAACCTCACTGACCTATATCACCGGGCAGTGACTTAGAGAGAGAGAGAGAGAGAGAGAGAGAGAGAGAGAGAGAGAGAGAGAGAGAGAGAGAGAGAAAGAGAGAGAGAAAGAGAGAGAGAAGAGAGAGAGAAAGAGGAGAGAGAGAGAAAGAGAGAAAGAGAGAGAGAGAGAGAGAGAGAGAGAGAGAGAGAGAGAGAGAGAGAGAGAGAGAGAGAGAGAGAGAGACTGGAGAAGAAGGGGAGGTGAGATGATAGGGAGGGCGCAGAGGAAAGAAGGAGGAGGAGGAAGAGGAGGAGGAGGAAGAGGAGGAGGAGGAGGAGGAGGAGTTGGGAGAGGGGAGAAGGGAAGGGAGAGGGGTGTTAAGGCTGGCAGGGATCAATATGTTAGAGTGAGGCAGTGTGGTATATCCCCCCAACCCCCCAACCCTTACCCCCCCCAAGCACCCCCACCCATCACACACACACACACAAGCAGAATGACCCATCACAGCCTTACGTCCTCTCGCCATCCCTTGATCGATAAACCTAGCCTGCTCTCACCCTCCCCCTACCCCACTAAAACCCCCCACCCCCTCCCTTTAACAACACTCTCTACCCCTTCCCCTCCCTCTCTCCCCTACCCTTCTCTTCCCCTCTCTCACCCTCCCCCCACCCCTTTATTACCCCTCTTTCTCTCCCCCTACCACTCTAACAACCCCCCACCCTTCCCCTCCCTCTCTCCCACCACACCTCCCCTTCCCCTCTAAACCCCTCCCCCCAAAAGCACGCCCGCACATCCGCCCACACCGCGTTCCTAGTCTCATCCCAGCCAAGTTGCCGCATCCTTGTGTGTGTGTGTGTGTGTGTGTGTTGTGTGTGGTGTGTGTGTGTGTGTTTTGTGTGTGTGTGGTGTGTGTGTGTGTGTGTGTGTGTGCGTGTGTGTGCGTGTGCGTGTGCGTGTGCAAGGGAAGCCGCAGGATACATAGAAGCCGTACGTATATCACTCGTGCACTAGACAGACACAGACGCGCGCACACACACACAGACATACACACACAGAGCAACATTTGTGAGAAAAAACTTTGAGGGGGGGAAAAAAAATCAACCATATCGTTCGGGAGGAAAGAGGAGGAGGAAAGAAGGAAAGAAAGGAAGAGGAAGGAGGAGGAGGAGGAAAGAAGGAAAGAAAGGAAGAGAGGAGGAGGAGGAGGAGGAGGAGGAGGAGGAGGAGGAGGAGGTGATGTTGATAGCAGTCATGGCGAGCACAGAGTAAAGTTGAAAGGGTAAACAATCAATAGCGCTGAATCTGCTACTCATGTGGTTTCTTCCGCCACACACACACACACACACACACACAGTCACACACACACACACACAGTCACACAGTCACACAGTCACACACACACACACACACACGCACCCACAGTCAGACACACACACACACATATTGAAGTATCTCTGTAAACATCTTTCTCCCTGTGATGTCCCAAAACCAAGATGAAAGACAGTGGAGGAGGAGGAGCAGGAGGAGGAGGAGGAGGAGGAGGAGAGGAAGAGGAAGAGGAAGAGGAAGAGGAAGAGGAGGAGGAGGAGGAGGAATAAGGAGGAAAACATTCGATAGGAAACAAGATTCATTGCCAACAGTGGTCAAGGAGAGAGAGAGAGAGAGAGAGAGAGAGAGAGAGAGAGAGAGAGAGAGAGAGAGAGAGAGAGAGAGAGAAGAGAGAGAGAGAGAGAGAGAGAGAGAGAGGAGAGAGAGAGAGAGAGAGTAAAAATGCAAGTCAGTGTAAAAGATCCAAATACCACAATTAATCTCCCCAACATGACGTCTGTGGAGGGGGTGGAAGAGGGTGGGGGAGGAGAAGGAGGAGGGGGAGGGGGGGAAGAGGAAGAGGGAGGGAAAGCAAGGAAAAAGGGGAAACTGGAGATTGAGAGAGAGAGAAGAGAATGAGAGAGAGAGAGAGAGAGAGAAGAGAGAGAGAGGAGAAGAGAGAGAGAGAGAGAGAGAGAGAGAGAGAAAGGGTGGAAAAGAGAAGTCACCACACACAAGTTCCTCTCCCTCTCTCTGGTCTTGATCACACACTGTACTGGTGATCGTCAGCTGTTACCCTCCTAAGAAAAAGCTTATTAAGAGTTCATTGAGTTCGATCTTTGGGTAAAATTTGGACCTCACACACCACAAAAGTAGGGGAAGGAGGGGGAGGGGGAGGGGGAGGGGGAGGGGGAGGAGGAGGAAGAGGAGGAGAGGGAAGAGGAATACATAGGAAGAACAGATTCCACACAAAAAAAGAGAAGACATAATACAAAGGAATGCAAAGGAAGAACAAACAGCTAGTAAGGAACGTAAGATGGAAAAGGGTAAAGGGTAAAGGAGGAGGAGGAGGAGGAGGAGGAGGAGGAGGAGGAGCAGAAGACGAAGAGGAGGAGGAGGAAGGTAATGATTGAGAGGTAAAAGAAGTTAGAGGTAAAATAAAGAAGAAGAAGAAGAAGAAGAAGAAGAAGAAGAAGAAGAAGAAGAAGAAGAAGAAGAAGAAGAAGAAGAAGAGGAGGAGGAGGAGGAGGAGTGAGTGACCGCGGTTGGTATGTAGGACCGTGTCGGATTCCTCCCTTGCAGAACACCGCAAGGAAAGGAAAGAGAAAAGAGAGAAAAGAGAGAAAAGAGAGAGAGAGAGAGAGAGAGAGAGAGAGAGAGAGAGAGAGAGAGAGAGAGAGAGAGAGAGAGAGAGAGAGAGAGAGAGAGAGAGAGAATAATATATACTAATAAAGAGCTAAAGGTTATCTTCCCTCTCCCCCAAAAAAGGAAAGGAAATCCTTGTCCTGTTTTACGCATTATCGTCGGAACTCTGAAAAGAAAATAAGAGAAAACGAGAAGAAAAAAACTAAGCACCGATTTTGCGTGGCGACATGAGGAGGATTACATAGGATTACATAGGAATAACAGACACCAGGAGATCTATTGGTCCATAGCGAGGGTATCTGCTGAACTACATACTACTAACTATCAACTACTTGTAAGATAACAGTTGGAAAAGGATACTATGTCCCTAAAGAGGATAGGAACATGGAAGTTTCATAGTGCAGAATGATAGGATATGAAAAATACTAACTACAACTACAACTACCACTACAACTAATCGATACGGGGACTAAATATGAATTCGCACTATCAATACCCATTTACTTTACAGTGCGCGTCAAACGGGGGACTAAATATGAATTCGCACTATCAATACCCATTTACTTTACAGTGCGCGTCAAGTCTGTTTTTAAATGTAGTTATTGTGCTGGCTTCGACAACATTTGCTGGTAACTTGCTCCATCGATCAACAACTCTAACATTGAAATAATTTTACGGAGATCGGTGATGCAACGTTGACCGTTTAGTTTTAAACCATTATTTCTTGTTATCACTTGAGTTGAAAGCTCGAATAGGTTCTCTTGATTAATGACATCAAAACCTTTTAGGATCTTAAAGGTTTCTATCCAGTCCCCACGGATTCTTCGATCCTTTAAGGAAAACATATTAAGTTTCCGCGTCTCTGTTTCATAAGATGAATTGTCGGCTGACCATGGAACTAGTAAACAATAACATGAGAAAGAAAAGGAATGGGGATAAGTACTTTGTTTTAACCTTATCTTGTACACTTTGAAAGTACGAATATGGTTCTTGATTAATACAAAGCGCACCACTTCAGGACTTAAAGGTTTGCTATCAACCCCCCCGGATTCTTGGGACCTTTAAGGGGAAAAAGGATAGAGGTTTGACTTGTTATAAGATGAGGTGGGGCAGAGTGAGTAACAAAAAAAGGAACGCAGAGGAAGAAACAAAAGATACTTTATCCTACTAGTTTTGCAAGTACACTCTAGGCTACTTAAAGCCCCACCTTATGCAGGACGAGGTGAGAGCGAGAAGAGGAGCGAGAGAGAGGGAGAAGAGGAGGAGGAGAGAGGGGGAGGAGGAGGAGAGGAGAGGAGAAGAAGATGAGGTGAGGACAGGCGGAGCAGAACAGCAACAGAGAACGAGGGAAGAAAGAAAGTAAGGGGTTTTTGAGTAGAGACAACTAGAGAGAGAGAGAGAGAGAGAGAGAGAGAGAGAGGAGAGAGAGAAGAGAGAGAGAGAGAGAGAGAGAGGACGAAAAGAAAAGAAAAGAGAAGAGAGAGAGAGAGACAGAGACAGAGAGAGAGAGAGAGAGACAGAGACGAGAGAAGAGAAGAGAGAGAGAGAGAGAGAGAGAAGAGACAGGCAGAGAGGAGAAAGAAAGTAAGGGGTAGAGAGAGAGAGAGAGAGAGAGGGGAGAGAGAGAGAGAGAGAGAGCGGAGAGAGAGAGAGAGAGAGGAGAGAGAGAGAGAGAGAGAGAGAGAGAGAGAGAGGAGAATGTATATTATGCTGTTTTCTTTTTTTTATAACTGAAAAATTGTACAAAAATGGTATATGGTATTTTTAATAATAATTTTAATGGTATCACTAATAAAGATTAATAATATTTCAACGGTATTTTTACTGGGAAAATTTGTATAGATTTTTTTTTAGGCAGAAAAAAAAAAAAATGCAAAAAAAAAATTGTCGGAAAAAAAAGCTACATTTCGTTAATACATTTTTAATATGGAATTGCTATGACGTGTAAATTGAAGGAATGGGTGAGAGAGAGAGAGAGAGAGAGAGAGAGAGAGAGAGAGAGAGAGAGAGAGAGAGGAGAGAGAGAGAGAGAGAGAGAGAGAGAGAGAGAGAAGAGAGAGAGAGAGAGAGAGAGAGAGAGAATGGAGATGGAGGAAAATGGTGAGAAATTTTTGCAACATTCTTAGCATACCAGTCAGTAACGGTCAGTCTTTGCTCCTCCAACCATCATCATTAACCATACCATGAGAGAGAGAGAGAGAGAGAGAGAGAGAGAGAGAGAGAGAGAGAGAGAGAGAGAGAGAGAGAGAGAAACAGAACGGTGCAACAACCATACATCTGCAAATCACACACACACACACAGGGCCATTGGCTTCTCACACACACACACACACACACACACACACACACACACAGGGTCATAGGCCTCACTCACACACACGGTCATTGGCCTCACACACACACGTCGGAGGAGGACCTGCCCTGCATCCCCAAGGCTTTCCTCTCCTCCTCTTCCTCCTCCTCTCCTCCTCTTCTGCCTATTATCTCACCTCCCCTCCCTTTCCTCCTCCTTAGTATATTTCCCCTCTATCATTACTCCATAACCCTGCACATTCCTCTCTCTCTCTCTCTCTCACCCCCTTAGTTCTCTCTTTCTCACCCCCTTACTTCTCTCTCTCTCTCTTTCTCACCCCTTTACTTCTCTCTTACTCGTCCCCTTACCCCCCTCTCTCTCTCTCTCTCTTTCTCACCCCTTACTTATCTCTCTCTCTCTCATAAAAATAATGATAATAAATACCAGACTTTAATTAAGACAAAAAAAAATATTACAAGCAGATAGACAAAAAAAAAATTCAAACAAAAGTAATGTATTTGGAAATGATGACAAAATACAATGAATAATAACAATAACAATAATAATAATAATACCCATTAATTTTGCCGCCACAGATAAATCAGTACGGTGATTGGCAATAGATTCATTATTTCCTGACAGTGAAAAAGACGGAATGGAAATATGTTATTTATTTGTGATATATTTATG
This sequence comes from Chionoecetes opilio, assembly GCA_016584305.1. NCBI lineage: Eukaryota > Metazoa > Arthropoda > Malacostraca > Decapoda > Majidae > Chionoecetes > Chionoecetes opilio. Next base: position 369,206 of record JACEEZ010013729.1, read on the forward strand.
GCGATGAGTGAGGTTATTCATGGGAGGAGGAGGAGAAGGAGGAGGTGGAGGGGGGGGAGGAGGAGGAGGAGTGAGGGGAGGATGGAGGAGGAGGAGGAGGCGGGAGGAGGAGGAGGAGGGGAGAGAGGAGGAGGAGGAGGAGGAGGAGGAGGAGGAGGAAGGAGGGGAGGAGGAGGAGGAGGAGGAGAGAGTACAAACATGATGATTCGAATGATTATAAAAACAGACCCTCCTCCTCTTCTTCTTCTTCTTCTCCCCTCCTCCTCTCTTCCTTCAAGGCCACAAGTCACCTATTTATCCCTATTCCCCATTCCTCAACATTTTTAAATATTTTTCCTAAACCTAATAAATATTTTCTTTTCTTAATATTCAGTCAAGAAGGAAGGAAGGGTGAAATAAGATACTTTTATCCTATCTAGACACTTTGCAAGTACCAACTACAAGGTTATTGACTATACAAAGCGCCACCACGCCAGGACGAACCTGGTGGGCTCGAACCGCTGATCGAATGCAGGGACTCTGCACGCGAGCCCGCAGCTCTACCAACCGCGCTACCCTGGCGGGTAAGGAAGGAAGGAAGGAAGAAAAATTTTAACCAATGAAGTACAAATGTTTACAGAATCACAGCCTTCCTCCTTAGCCTTGTCTCACACACCTTAGCCTATATACTGTCCTCCTCCTCCTCTCTTCTTCCTCCCACACCCTAATCAAACACACCCATCCTGTGCTCCCTTCCCTTCCCTACTTCCGCCCTCTTCTCTCTCTCTCTCTCTCCTCTCTCTCTATCTCTCTCTC
>JACEEZ010013729.1:375000-377500 GCA_016584305.1 Chionoecetes opilio
AGAGTGAGAGAGAAGAGAGAGGAGAGATGACGAGAGAGCGAGACGAGAGAGAGAGAGAGAGAGAGAATGAAGAGAAGAGAATAAAGATGAGAAAGAGAAGAGAATAAAGATGAGAAAGAGAAGAGAATAAAGATGAGAAAGAGAAGAGAATAAAGATGAGAAAGAGAAGAGAATAAAGATGAGAAAGAGAAGAGAATAAAGATGAGAAAGAGAAGAGAATAAAGATGAGAAAGAGAAGAGAATAAAGATGAGAAAGAGAAGTCATGAAAATTTTGGAAGAGAAAGAGAGGAAGAGATGAGGTATAAACTAGGAGGAAGAAGAATAAGAAGAGGAGGAGGAGGAGGACGATATGCTACTATAAGTGACCACAGATGATTAAACAAAATAAAAAAACACCTTTATCACCTGACCACCTCCTTTTCCTCCTCCTCCTCCTCGGGGCAAGGGATGATGGAAGGAGGGAGGAAGGGGGGGTGGGGGGGAAGGAGCAGGGGGGGGGGGGGATCGTGGAGGCCTTTAAACCCAGCTGGTAATTTAGTCATTCATTCGTGAAGTAACGGTACTCGTGAGCGCAGAGAATGTAAACGTAAGCTAAAAATAGGAGAAAAAATATATAGATCAAATTAACCTGATTGCACGAGAGCGAGAGAGAGAGAGAGAGAGAGAGCGAGAGAGAGAGAGAGAGAGAGAGAGAGAGAGATTGTTTCCCTGTTGCCCAAGAATCTGGCTATGCGAATTACAAAAGAAAATATGAGGAAAGAAAATAATCAAAAGGAAAAGATGAGAGAGAGAGAGAGAGAGGAGAGAGAGAGGCGCGAGAGCGAAGGAGAGAGAGAGAGAGAGAGAGAGACGAGAGACGGGAGAGATGGGAGAGAGAGAGAGAGAGAGAGAGGAGAGACGAAGAGAGAGAGAGAGAAAAGAAAAAAAAACTGATAAATGGGAGACGAAAAAAGGAATTGAGATAGATAGACAGACTTAGAAGAGAGAAGCAGATATAAACTAAGACGATCGGAGTTTTTAAAGAGGGGGTTGAGGGAAAGGGGGGTTGTGGGGAGAGGGGTTTATGGGAGAGGGAGGGGTGCTGTGAGGGAAAGAGAGGGGGTTGTTGGTGGGAAAGGAGGCGTGTTGGGGGGGTAAGGAAGGGATGGTGGGGGTAAGGACGGGTGTTTGAGGGGGCGGAGGGGGGTTTGTGGGGAAGGGGTTTGGGGGTTGGGGGTAGGGGGGGGGCAGAGGAAGCTTTCCCCGGCCCTGAAAGTGGTTCTGAGGGACACTGACATTTCACGGTCTGTTTGTGAAATGTGACAGTGGTTCGTGAATTTCCTGATCCGTGACACTACATGGCCTGGCCTGGAGGGGGTCTTCGGGAAGGTCTGGTGGGGGTCTGGGGTGGTCTGGAGGGGGTCTGGGGTGTCTGATGGGGTATGGGGGGGTCTGGTGGGGGTTGAAGGGGTCGGAAGGGGTTGAAGGGGTCTGAAGGGGTCTGGAGGGGGGTCTGGGGTGGTCTGGAGGGGTCTGGGGTGGTCTGGAGGAGTCTGGGGTGGTCTGGAGGGGTCTGAAGGGGGGTCTGGGGTGGTATGGAGGGGTCTGGGGTGGTCTGGAGGGGTCTGGAGGGGGGATTGAGGGTGGTCTTAGGGGGGGGAGGGTGAGGGTAGGGATTTGGGGGTAGGGTGTGTGAGGTGGGGGTTGGGGGTAGGGTGTGTGAGGGAAATTGGGGGTAGGGTGTGTGTGAGGGGGTTGTATGAAGAGGGGGATAGGAAGGGAGAGGGGGGAAGAATTGGGGGTAGGTGTGTGAGGGGAGGTGGGGGTGAAGGGAGGGGATTGGGGGTAGAAGGGGAGGGAAGATGGGGAGGAGGGGAATGATATATTTATTACCGTAATCTATATTTCTACTTCCTCAGAACCTGTTGACTTCCTCTAAACTTTCAAAAGCATTTCTCCTTGTGTGTGTGTTTGTGCGTGTGCGTGTGCGTGTGCGTGTGCGTGTGCGTGTGCGTGTGCGTGTGTGTGATGAAGGAATATGTAGCCTAATAGTACTCAATATACAAGTTGTCACATTACGGAGGAGGAGGAGGAGGTCAAGCCGCTGATGATAATGAAGTACAAAAGAAACCGCAAAACAGCTATACAATTCGAGAGAGGAGAGAGAGAGAGAGAGAGAGAGAGAGGAGATGGAGAGAGGAGAGAGAGAGAGAGAGAGAGAGAGAAGGGAGAGGAGAGAGGAGGAAGGGGGGACGGGGTGGGGATAAGGGGATAATGGATGAGGTGAGATGAGGGAGGTGGGTGCATGGCATGGCATGGGCGACGCTGGTGTGAACCTGAACGACGGCGTGAATACTTGTGCTAGGTAACTTTGTGCTTTAACAGGAACTACCACGTGTAGGCACAGGAACTACCACGTGTAGGCCTCGCGGCCTCTTGTAGCTTCCTTATTTTCTTATGTTCTTATGTAACGATTGGAGGGTGAGTGGAGGGGGGGAGGGAAGGGGGGGGAAGTTGGCG
>JACEEZ010013729.1:385000-392500 GCA_016584305.1 Chionoecetes opilio
ACCTCCTCCTTCACCTTCCCTCCTCCTCCTCCTCCTCTTCCTCCTCCTCGCAAGGTACAGGGGTTCAAGGGACAGGGTGAGGGCGCCATGGGACCACCAAGGGACACTAACCCCGCGCCACACACACACACCGAGAGAGAGAGAGAGAGAGAGAGAGAGAGAGAGAGAGAGAGAGAGAGATAGATAGAGAGAGAGAGAGAGGAGACTGTCTGCATACGCCCGTCCACCCAAACGAACGCCAGGTGGCAAGGTTTCTGTCCCTCTCCTTCCCCTCCCTCCACCCCCTTTACCCCAACACAACACACGTCTGTTTCCTACCCTACCCCCAGCTACTCCTCTCTCTCTCTCTCTCTCTCTCTCATCTCGCTCTCTCTTGTCCCCTCCCTCCACTCTGCAAATCGCCTCGTCTAGTCTCGCTCCCTACGCTTCCTCCCTCTCTCTCTCTCTCCTTCATATCTCTCTCTCTTCTCTCTCTCTCATCTCTCCTCTCTCTCTCTCTCTCTCTCATCTCTCTCTCTCTCTCTCTCTCTCTCTCTCTCTCTCTCCTCTCTTCTCTCTCTCTCTCTCTCTCTCTCTCTCGTCTCTCCTCTCTCTCTCCTCTCCTCTCCATCCTCTCCTCTCTCCTCTCCTCTCTCTCTCTCATCCCTCTCTCTCTCTCTCTCTCTCTCTCTCCTCTTCTTCCCTTCGTCCCATTTTCCTCCTCTCTCCTCTTCCTTCCTTCTTTCCCTCCCCTTTTCCCTCTTCCCTTCTCTCTCTTCTACTTTCCATTCTTCTTCCTCCTCCTCTCTCCTTCTTCCCTTCTCTCTATCTTCTTCTTCCTCCTCCTGCTCTCTTCTTTCCCTCCTCACTTTCCTTTCTCTCTCCTTCCCTCCTCTCTCCTTTTTCCCTTCTCTTTCCCACAAGCTGTTATATTTCCCTTCCCTTCCTTCTCTTCCCCAACTAGCTGTTAAGTTCTTCCCTTCCCCAACTAGCTGTTAAGTTCTTCCCTTCCCCAACTAGCTGTTAAGTTCTTCCCTTCCCCAACTAGCTGTTAAGTTCTTCCCTTCCCCAACTAGCTGTTAAGTTCTTCCCTTCCCCAACTAGCTGTTAAGTTCTTTCCCTCCCACTTTCCATTCCTTCCCTTCCCCCTCTTTTTCTTCCCTTCCCCCAACTGTGTTAAGTTCTTCCCCTTCCCCCAACTAGCTGTTAAAATTTTTTCCCTCCCCAAAAAGCTGTTAAGTTCTTCCCCCTTCCCCACTAGCTGTTAAAATTCTTCCCCCTTCCCCCAAATAGCTGTTAAGTTCTTCCCTTCCCCAAATAGCTGTTAATTCTTTTTCCCCTTTCCCCCAAAACTGTTAAGTTTTTTTCCCTTCCCCAAATACTGTTAATTCTTTTTTCCCCTTCCCCACTAGCTTTAAATTTCTTCCCTTCCCCAAATGCTGTTAATTCTTCCCTTTTCCCCTTTACGCCCCTTCTTATCCCTTTCCCTTCCCTTTTCCCAATACCTACTAAAATTTCCCTTTCCCCTTTTCCACTACCTACATATTTCCCCTTTCCCTTCCCTTCACGCCCCTTTTTTATCCCCCTTTTTCCCTTCCCTTCCACACCTACTAAATTTTTTTCCCTTCCCCTTTACGCCCCCCCTTTTTATCCCCCTTTCCCTTTCCCCCTTCCTACTACCTACCCATATTCCCTTCCCCCTTTTCCCACTACCTACTATATTTCCTTCCCTTCCCTTTTCCGCCCCCTTTTTATCCCTTTTTCCCCTTCCCTTTCCTACTTTCCCACTTTTATTTCCCCTTTCCCCCCCCTTCACGCCCCTTCTTTTTCCCTTTCCCTTCCCCCTTTCCCACTACCTACTATTTTATCCCCTTCCCCTTTCCCACTACCTACTAATTTCCCTTCCCCCCTTTAAAAACCCCCTTTTTATCCCTTTTTTCCCCTTCCCCTTTCCCCCAACCCAACCCACTTTATACCCTTCCCCTCCCTTTCCCCAAAAAACAAACATAAAATCCCTTCCCCTTTTCCCTTTCCCCCAAAAAAAACATATATCCCTTCCCTTCCCTTCCCCAATAACAAACATATATCCCTTCCCCTTCCTTTACAGTGCCCCTTCCACTTCCCCTTCCCTCCTACACAGTATTCCCTTCCTTACACAGTATTCAATTAACATTCTACCTCCACCACACACACACACACACACACAAACACACACACACACAAACACACACACACACAAACACACACAATAGGAGGAAGGCACGTACCCCTAAAAAAATAAAATAGACCCAGATGTATATATAAAAAAAAAAATAATAATCCACATATTCCATTTCTAACTCCACTCCTCCACTAGTCAATGGTTTCTGATAATTACTAATACCTGCACGTGTAATCAGGTATAGACAGAGCCAGGTGACGTAAGGTGTCCACTAATGATCAAAGTTTAAAGCCCCGTCACCTGTAAACAAGACACTCACTCTCTCTCTCTCTCTCTCTCTCTCTCTCTCTCTCTCTCTCTCTCTCTCTCTCTCTCTCTCTCTCTCTCTCTCTCTCTCTCTCTCTCTCTCTCTCTCCTTCCTCCTTATTTTTTTGTCATTTATATATATTTAGTTATTAATATTTCCTACCTTCCTTCTTTCTTTCTTTCCTTCCTTCCTACCTTCTTTCTCTTCCTCCTTTCCTTCCTTCCTTCTCTTCCTTCCTTCCTTCTCTTCCTCCTTTCCTTCCTTCCTTCTCTTCCTTCCTTCCTCCTTTCCTTCTCTTCCTCCTTTCCTTCCTTCCTTCTCTTCCTCCTTTCCTTCCTTCCTTCTCTTCCTCTTCCTCCTTTCCTTCTCTTCCTCCTTTCCTTCCTTCCTTCCTTCCTTCCTTCCTCCTTTCCTTCTTTCCTTCCTTCCTCCTTTCCTTCCTTCCTTCTCTTCCTCCCTTCCTCCTTCCTCCTCTTCTTCTTCTTTTTGACCTATTTCTATATATTTAGTTATATTTACTGCCTTCCTGCCTTCCTTCCTCAACATATATTTTCCTTCAGTTCTCATTCGTATAATTATTTCTTCCTTTTCCCCCTTCTCTCTCGATCTATCTTTCTTCATTCATCTCCATAATTTCCTTCCTTCCTACCTTCCTCTTCCTTCCTCCTCTTCCTACCTTCCTTCCTTCTTTCCTCTTCCTACCTTCCTTCCTTCCTTACTCCTCTTCCTACTCTACCTACCTTCCTTCCTTCCTTCCTCTTCCTTCTCTACCTCCTTAAATCTACAAGGCACCGTTACACTTAGTGGGAACAGACGGACACACACACACACACACACAAAAAAAACACACCGCATGCCAAGAAGTCTATCAAGCACATCTGAGGGAGAGGGGAAAGGGAGGGGAGAGGGGGTGGGAAAGGGAGGGGAAAAAGAGGGGAAGAGGGGGTTGCAGGCACTGACCTAGGCGTTTGTTGCTGCCAGATCTCCCCTCTATCTCCTCTCCTCTCCTATCACCACCACCACAACATCCCCTCCCCCCACCACACAAGTCTACCGTATTTCATCCACGTGTGCTTTTGTCATTCATCCACACTCTCTCTCTCTCTCTCTCTCTCCCCTACAAAACCACTACGTTATATCCCTTCTCATCCATCAACCACCTATACATCCACAAACACCAACTCTCCCACAGGTCTCATCCATCCACTCATCCACTCATTGTCATCCACATAAGGGCATTCACCTCCTTTGGGCTTCATTCATCTTGGTAAATCATGAGAGAGAGAGAGAGAGAGAGAGAGAGAGAGAGAGAGAGAGAGAGAGAGAGAGAGAGAGAGAGAGAGAGAGAGAGAGAGAGAGAGAGAGAGAGAGCGCCTCACCCACCTGTCATCCACCTATCACGTCCGAACACCTGTAATTATCACCCACACATCCTCCTCCACCACCACCACCACATCCTGTCCACCTGAGTCAGTTTCTTTTATACCGCCACTAATTAATGACCACCTGCCGCACGTCGCCTTATGTCGCCCTCACCTACACACAAATAACTAATTAAATAAAAGATAAAAGATAAGAATATATATTTAGAAGGAAAAAAAAGTAAAAAAATGGTCGATTAATAATGATATTACTAATACTGAAAATACTAATACTGGTCGTTGTATTGAAGTAATGATTAATCTATCAATGCCTAGCATATTGTTATCTCTTGTAGAAAGTTTTGTCTAATTTGTGTTTTTTAAGGAATATCTGGAAGTATCATGTCATTGTGAATTGGCTGAAATAGGACCGAACCGCATAGTCTATAGGTGAGGCCTGACTAGAGCCAGATAAAGCTTTAGAATAACTTCCGCACTTCTGCTCTTAACACTTCTGATAATGAATCCTAACACTCTATTAGCTCTATTTCTAGCTTCAATACATTGTTTCCTAGGTCGGAGGTCTGGGCTCACCCTCACTCCAAGATCTTTTTCACCTTCTGATCTTTTCAGCGATACATTGCTTATGGTGTATCTATTACCAGGGTTTTTTCTACCAACATTCATAACGCTGCACTTATCAATATTAAATTCCATCTGCCATCTGACTACCAACTCATTAAGTTTATCTAAGTCTCCCTGCAATATGTTTACATCAGACTGTGATCCAATAATCCTACCTTAGTATCATCAGCAAACTTGCAGATATCACTGCTAATCCCACTATCCAAGTCGTTGATGTAAATTTATTTCAGATATTCTTTAAAAAACACAAATTAGACAAAACTTACTACAAGACATAAAAATATGATAGGCATTGGTAGATTAATCATTACTTCAATACAATGATCAGTATTAGTATTAATCCCTATTTGAGCCACCCATGCGATTGTCAAAGTACTTATAAAAACCTAGGAATTTTATAGCAATCCTGTGGGACTTCTAATGCCCTCCTATGACTCCTGTAGGATGCGTAAAGGAGCGAAGAGGCCCGTGAAGGACTCTGAAGGATTGTATACAATTATAAGTGTGTGTACTTACAATCATAGTATAAATACAATAGTTTTGGTGAGTACAAGTAATACAATCTGTGCTGTTTTAGCATGTTTGAGTGACTAATTATTGTGTGGAGGGGCTAGAGGTAACCATCGGATAATTCGGACTTTCGGCTAACTCGACCCAGGTCTCCCCCAATTAGTTCGAATTAGAGAGTTTACTGTATATGTGATTTTGTGATTTTGTGATGGTGAGAGAGAGAGAGAGAGAGAGAGAGAGAGAGAGAGAGAGAGAGAGAGAGAGAGAGAGAGAGAGAGAGAGAGAGAGAGAGAGAGAGAGAGAGAGAGAGAGAGAGAGAGAGAGAGAGAGAGAGAGAGAGAGAGAGAGAGAGAGAGAGAGAGAGAGAAAAAAAATTGTCGTTCTAAATCTGGTTCTCACATTTTTTTTTTTGAAACGTCATTCGCTAAACTTGCATTATTTTTTTTTTTTTGTCATAATCATTTCGTTATGATATTTTTGTTACTTATATTCCTTTAATGTCGATGTCATAAGTCTTCTGTTACTATTGTTATTATTATTATTATTATTATTATAATTATTATTATCATTATCATTATCATTATTATCATTATTATTATCAATTATTATTGTTATTATTATTATTATTATTATTATTATTATTATTATCATTATTGTCATTATTATTATCATTATCATTATTATTATTATCAATTATTATTGTTATTATTATTATTATTATTATTATTATTATTATCATTATTATTATCATTATTATTATTATTATCATTATTATCATTATTATTATCATTATCATTATTATTATTATCATTATCATTATCAGTTATTATCATTATCAGTTATTATCATTATCATTATTATTATCATTATTATTATCATTATCAGTTATTATTATCATTATTATTATCATTATCATTATTATTATCATCATTATTATTATCATTATTATTATTATTATTATTATTATTATTACTATTCAATTGACCCTAATACAATCTATAAAAACAAATATTTCTCATTATCATGAATTTCCATTGTTAAACAGAAACAGTCCCTTAATTATAATCTTATCACTGTAAGAATAAAAACTAAAAAACAAATCATTATCATTTGTATTGTCATCGTCGTCATGATAATTGCTATGTGTGTGTGTGTGTGTGTGTGTGTGTGTGTGTGTGTGTGTGTGTGTGTGTGTGTGTGTGTGTGTGTGTGTGTTTGTGTGTGTGTGTGTGTGTGTAACAGCAAGGAAAAAGATGAGAAGAGAATAAAGAGAGGAAGAGAAAGAAAAACGTAATGACAAAGAACCACACAGAGAGAGAGAGAGAGAGAGAGAGGAGAGAGAGAGAGAGAGAGAGAGAGAGAGAGAGAGAGAGAGAGAGAGAGAAGAGAGAGAGGAAGAGAGGAGAGAGAGAGAGAGAGAGAGAGAGAATGCTAAACTACACAGAAATGATATTAAAGACGATAAGGATGATAAAAAAAAAAAAAAAAAAAACGAAGAATAAAAAAAGTTACTGATGACACAAAATTGGGGAGAAAGTTCACCACAAAAAATGTAAACCCTCCCACATCTCCCCCTTCATTCCCCTCCCCCTTCTCCTTCCTCCCCTTCCCCTGCAATCCCTCCCATCCACCCCACCCCCCGACTAACAACAGAATGGTAGGCCAGCGCGCTATCCACTTGACCAACGTAGCAGTGTATGGTTTTGTTTGTTTTTGTTTTACGTGTCTACCCCTTGCCCTACAACCCCTTCCTTCCCTTCCCTTCCCCTCCCACTACAAACCCTTCCCCTACAACCCCTTCCTTCCCTTCCCCTCCCATATATCCCCTCCTTCCCTTCCCTCCCACTACAAACCCTTCCTTCCCTTCAACTACCTTCCCTTCCCCTCCCACTACAACCCTTTCCTTCCCCTCTCACTCCCTCTTCCTTAAATTTCTTCCTTCCCTTTCCCCTACTATTACCTTTCCTTCCCCTACTACTACCCTCCCTTCCCTTCCACTACAACCCCTTCCTTTCCTTCCCCTCCCACTACAGCCCCTTCCTTCCCTACCCTCCCTCTCTCTCTTCCTTCCCTCCCCCCTTCAACCCCTTCCTTTCCTTCCCTACCCCTACCACTACCCTTCCCTTCCTTTCCTTCCCATACCACTACAACCCCTTCCTTTCCCTTCCTTCCCTTCCCCTCCCCTCCACACAAAAAAATAACCCTAATATAAACAAGATGGCATTTAAAGGACCAAGTTTAAAGGGACAAAGAGGCCAAGTTTGGGGCTCCACAGGTAACACCCCCTCCCCCCAACCATCCCCCTCCCTTCCCCTACCTATGAAACACCTGTCTTTGTCCCTCCCCTCCCTTCCCCCCACCTTTACTGTCCTCCCCCTCCCTTCCTCTCCCCCTCCCATTACTTTCTCCAGCTGTTTTGTTCTTCAGCTGTTCCCCTACCTTCCCCCCTCCCCTCTCCTGCCTTCAACCCCCCTCCCTCAATATCTTTCCTCCCCTTCCAACTGTCCTATTACGTCATTTCCCCTTCCCCTTCCCTC
>JACEEZ010013729.1:405000-410000 GCA_016584305.1 Chionoecetes opilio
GGACTTCTCGGGTGTGAACCAAGCGTGCTACCCCTACACTACGGAGTGTGTGTGTGTGTGTGTGTGTGTGGTGTGTGTGTGTGTGTGTGTGTGTGTGTGTGTGTGTGTGTTTATTTCCCCAACAAATTTGAACAAAATAGACAAAGAACAAGAGAACCTTTCTTTCTCGATTAGAAAAGCAACTCATCTCCAGCCCTTCATCTTCAAGGTAGATAGTGACGGGGGATGAAGATGTGGATGGTAACAGGGGAGTGTTTGTAGGGTGGGATGAGTGATGATGATGCTGTGTGTGTTGGATGATGTGATGAGGGTGTGATGGTGGTGATGGTGGTGGTGGTGGTGGTGTGTGGTGATGATGATGATAGATGATGATGGTGGTGGTGGTGGTGGTGGTGGTGGTGTGTGTGTGGTGATTGATAGATGTATGAAGGATGAAAGATTGAATAGATAAACAGGGAAGTGTATTTATAAGGGTGATGATGATGATGATGCTGGTGGTGGTGGTGGTGATGATGGTGGTGGTGGTGGTGGTGGTGGTGGTGGTGGTGGTGGTGGTGGTGATGATGATGATGATGATGATGATGATGATGTTGAATGATGGAGGTGGTGATGGTGGTGATGATAGTGGTGGTGGTGGTGGTGGTGGCGTGGGAAAACTTGCATGCCAGCCTCGTAATGTATGGCTGAGAGAGAGAGAGAGAGAGGAGAGAGGAGAGAGAGAGAGAAGAGGAGAGAGAGGAGAGAAGAGAGAGAGAGAGAATTTAACTAGGCTTATGTCCTGTCATTTATCAATCTAAATCAATCATAATTCTCATATCTCAATAAAATCATGAATATAATGCTGAACACGGAAAACTTCTAACGTACGTGTGTGTGTGTGTGTTGGACTTCGTGACGGTATGCGAACCTACCCCCCCCCCCCTCCGTTGTACCGTTACGACCCCCCAACTCTTCTCTCCTCTCTCTCTCTCTCTCTCTCTCTCTCTCTCTCTACATAGCCACAACACATGGGACAAATAGCCAAGTCAGCTGTTTTGCACACGTGTAACCAACTTCATAGAAACCGAACCAAGAAGCCAAGCCAAGAAACCGAACCAGCCAAGCCAAGAAACCGAACCATCTGAAGCCAAGCCAAGAAACCGAACCAGCTGAAGCCAAGAATGAGGAATTAACTAATGCTTAATGTGGTGAAAATAAATATTATGTGGTGGAGGGAAGGAGGGAGGAAGGGGGGAGAAGGGAGGGAGGGGAAGAGATGGGGGAAAGAAGGGGAGGGGTGTTGTGGGGCAAAGGGGTTGTTGTTGGGGGTTGATAAAGGGGGGGAGGCATAGGAGAGAGAAGGGGAGATATAGATGATGTAGTAACAGATGGAATGATTCAAAAATATAAAATAGGTCAGTATTAAATTTTCAACACTGTAATAGGGAAAATAACACTAATTCCCCTACTATAAATATCTCCCCCGACAATAATATAGTACATCCCCAACCCCCCAACCCTTTAAAAATACCCTCCCATTCACAGCACACAACATATCAACATGACAACATACCCTTACCACATACACAAAGTATTAGACCCTACATACCATCCCTCAACTAACATACCACATACCCTACCAAAAACCCCCCTCACGCCTTCTCCACACAACATAGCAACATACCCTGACCACATACCCAAAGTACTAGATCCCACATACCTTCCCTCCTACTAACATACCACATACCCACCCTACCCCCAAAACCCCCCTCACACCTTCTCCACACAACATATTAACATGACAACATACCCAAAGTACTAGACCCTACATACCTCCCCCTTACTAACATACCACATACCCTACCAAAACCCCCCCTCACACCTTCTCCACACAACATAGCAACATGACAACATACCCTGACCACATACCCAAAGTACTAGATCCCACATACCTTCCCTCCTACTAACATACCACATACCCTACCCCCAAAACCCCCCTCACACCTTCTCCACACAACATAGCAACATAAAACATACCCTGACCACCTACATACCCATAGTACCAGACCCTACATACCTACCCTCAATAACATACCACATACCCTACCCACTAAAAAAATCCTTAAAACATAGTCCCTCCCATTCACAACACAACATAGCAACAAGACAACATACCCTGGCCACATACCCAAAATACTAGTGGTGGGTAGGGTAGTGGTGTGGGGGTAGTGGTGGCGATGGTGGTGGTGGTGAGTGGAGTGGAGATTATGAAACCGCTAGTTCACCATCAGTAAAGGGCTTAACACGCCTCTATAGTAAGAATCCAGGGGTGTGTTTGCCATATGGAGACTGTTATAGTTCGGTAGCAGTGGTGTTATAGTTTGGTAGCAGCTGTGGCAGTGGTAGTAGTAGTAGTGGTGCTTTCCTTCACTCGGCCACCTGTTGCTGTTGTTGTTGTTTACGTCACGCCACTACTGTTTAGTTTTCATATCCATAGTAATAATCCATACACTTGTCTCCCCTACACACTGCCATACATATATACGTACACGGACCTATACGTACACATGAACGTCTCACTTCAGGTACGTACGTTAATCCTTGTGTACGTACCATATGGAACGCACGCACACGAGTCTACACACTAATACGTACTTGATAACCCGATATTTACGTACACATTACACGTACAGGACGGGTTCAGTACACGTCCAGCTTTATAGCAAGTACACACACACAGGAAGCAGTTACTTACATAGGTATAGTACATGTGTAAGTAGTGATTTAAGTAAGTACTACACAGTTTTTCGCCATCACAAGTTCACTACACGTTACTTATAATAAAAATTCACTTTAGGAGGAATAGGAGGAGGAATATCTCCCTCCTTCACTACACAACACTAATGTCTTCCTCCTTCCTTCCTTCCTTATATCGAGTTCAGTTCACAGTTCCTTCAATAAGTTAGTACGATAAATAGAACGTAATAAATAGCGTATAGCGACGACGTTTCACACACACGTTCGAAGGGCGTCCGTTAGCGTGCGAGAATGCATGTGTGTGTGTATGTGCGTGAGTGTGTGTGTTCGTGCGTGTGTTTTCTCCGACACGTCACTCGGGGAACTCCGGGAAAACATATCGTACTGCTTCTTCTACTGCTCCTCCGCCTCTCTCTCTCTCTCTCTCTCTGAATGCTTAGTAGATTAATTATGTGGTATGTGTTTCTCTCTCTCTCTCTCTCTCTCTCTGAATGCTTAGTAGAAAAATTATGTGCTCTCTCTCTTCCTGGAACCCTATGAAGGAAAGGAGCTCTAACAGAAACCATGGGTGAGAGTATATTTTGATCTCTCTCTCTCTCTCTCTCTCTCTCTTTTCCTGGAACCCTATGAAAGAGCTCAAAAAACAAGAACGATGGGAGTATATTTAATCTCTCTCTCTCTCTCTCTCTCTCTCTCTCTCTCTCTCTCTCTCTCTCTCTCCGCATTTCTTCACATCCTGTCCTGTTCTCTCTACTTTTCCTTACCTCCTCCTCCTCCTCCTCCTCCTCCTCTCCTTCCTTCCTTCCCTCCCTTCTCCCTTTCCTCTAAAACCCTTACCCATCCTCCTCCTCTACTTCTTCCTTCTCCTCCTCCGCCTCCTCCTCCTCTTCTTCCTTCTCCTTCTCCTCCTCCTGTGACGGGCTGTGGTTCAGTTAGGGTCCTGACAGTTAGTGACCACCATCGGGATTTAAGGTACCAGGGGTCACTGCTGCAGGAGGCATTGAAGTGTACGGCGTCCTACATGGAAAGTACACAATCCGCAGTGGATTGAACGGAGCTGGGGCCTGATTGACTGCTGCCTCCCAAGAAAGCGCCAGGCAAGGCTGCCGCACCACCCTTGAACCTCCACACTGTGTTCACACCATTACAAAACACACATAACATGACCTATCTATCAAGCACTAAACCTACCCCCACAAACTAGTAGTAGTTAGCCATAGATTACAGCTTTCAACTTTCCTCACAAATTCCATGCAGTTTTTCTATATTGCATGGTATCGCTTCTTTTCCGGCCAGCTTCGGCTGGAGGGATGGGTGGGTGGGGAGGAGCCTTCTACTTCCTATCCTTTCTCTCTTATTATCTAGTTAGTGTAGTGTAGTTAAAGCAAACAGTCTTGTAAGAACCTATCGGTCTGTTGCTGTTTGTGTTTCCTTTGTATCCTTTGTATTCCTCCGCCTCCTCTTCCTCCTCCTCCTCCTCCTCGTTTCTGTGTATTCCTCTTCTTCTTCTTCTTGTTTCTGTGTATTCTTCTTCCTCCTCCTCCTTGTTTCTATGTATTCCTCCTCTTCTTCTTCTTCTTCCTCCTTCTCCTCCTCTTCCTCCTCCTCCTAAGCTGTTTGCATGCCTTACGATGTGACGTCATGGCCATTACGTCATACATAGCACCCCTCCTCTTCCTCCTCCTCCCACGCCGTCACAGTCTCCTTCATCTGTGTGTGTGTGTGTGTTGCTCAAGGCCAGACATGCAAAGTGACCGATCTCTCTCTCTCTTTCTCTCTCTCTCTCTCTCTCTCTCTCTCTCGATCAATTATATCATCTATATCTATCTAGTTATCATGTCTGCAATTTCCTTTTTTCTTTAACTACTACATTTGTTATCATTTACGTATGTACAATTATTTCCGAGTTATCTATCCACCATTAGTATTTAGTGTGGTTAGTCTGTCTATTTCTCTATCTAGTACTGTTAATCTGTTCATAAAACTAACCATTTAAAAAAAATAGTTGCTCTTCTCTATCTCTCTCACACACACAGACACACACACACAAACACACACACACACACACACGAGTACATTCTGTAAACACAAGCTACGCACTCAAAAAAATTGCTTACTCACTCACTCACTCTCTCTCTCTCTCTCTCTCTTTCTCTCTCTCTCTCTCTCCTAACCTCATCAATCTAGTTTTTTTTTTCCCTTGTTACTCCATCTTATTACTCCCTAATCTCCCCTCTACAGACTGGCGCCATAGTATAGTAGTA
>JACEEZ010013729.1:415000-425000 GCA_016584305.1 Chionoecetes opilio
GGAAAATGAGAGAGAGAGAGTGAGAGAGAGAGAGAGAGAGAGAGAGAGAGAGAGAAGAGAGAGAGAGAGAGAGAGAGAGGAGAGAGAGAGAGAGAGAGAGAGAAGAGTAATGCCAAAAAGGGAGAAAATGAAAGAAAAAAAGAGATTGTAATGCCAAAAAAGGGGAAAATGAGAGAGAGAGAGAGAGAGAGAGAGAGGAGAGAGAGAGAGAGAGAGAGAGAGAGAGAGAGAGGAGAGAGAGAGAGAGGAGAGAGAGAGAGAGAGAGATTGTAATGCAAAAAAGGGGAAAATGAAAGAAAAAGAGATTGTAATGCCAAAAAAGGGGAAAATGAGAGAAAAAAAGAGATTGTAATGCCAAAAAAAGGGGGAGATGTGAGAGACAGATACACACACAGAGAATACGAGAAAAAAAAGATAATATCAATATTTCAACATAATCAATACATGTCCATAATTAAATCCTTCCTATCTATCAACATTTATTTATTGTTATTCTTATCATCGTTTATCAATGTCCTTGCTATGTCTGTTCTTTCGTAACACTGTCATTGCTGCATCATTCCTTCCTTCCTTCATATTTCTATCTTCGTAAAATAGCAATATCATCCTGACAGAACCAAAAGTGTCCTAGTGTGCTGAGGAGGAGGAAGGAGGAGGAGGAGGAGGAGGAGAGGAGGAGGAGGAGGAGGAGGAGGGAGGAGGAGAAGGAGGAGGAGGAGAGGAGGAGGAGGAGGAGGAGGAGGAGGAGGAGGAGGGAGGCTAAAAACTGGAGTCATGACCTTCAGATTATTAGAGAGAGAGAGAGAGAGAGAGAGAGAGAGAGAGAGAGAGAGAGAGAGAGAGAGAGAGAGAGAGAGAGGAGGTAGGAGCAAATTTACATGAGTTTGTGTGATGCAAGGTGTGTGTGTGTGTGTGTACTATCAATCACCTCTCTCTCTCTCTCTCTCACCATATATTTCAAGAAACATATCCTCCTCCTCCTCCTCCTCCTCCCTTCCCCCCATTAGTAGGAAAATCCCCCTTTAAACGTAGAGAAATTCCCCAACGAATGACGCAGGCTGAGAAACAGAGACGTGTGTGTGTGTGTGTGTGTGTGTGTGTGTGTGTGTGTGTGTGTGTGTGTGTGTGTGTGTGTGTGTGTGTGTGTGTGTGTGTGTGTGTGTGTGTGTGTGTGTGTGTGTGTGTGTGTGTGTGTGTGTGTGTGTGTGTGTGTGTGTGTGTATGTGTGTGTGTGTCTGTGTGTGTGTGTGTATTACTAATACTGAAAATACTAATACTGATCATGCATTGAAGTAATGATTAATCTAGCAATGCCTATCATATTTTTATGTCGTGTAGTAAGTTTTGTCTAGTTTGTGATTTTTAAGGAATAATAATTTAATAATTTAAGAAGTCCCTATTTCAGCCAATTCACAATGACATGATACTTTCAGATATTCCTTAAAAATCACAAATTAGACAAAACTTACAAGACAAAAATATGATAGTCATTGCTAAAGTAATCTTTACTTCATTAATGAGAGAGAGAGAGAGAGAGAGAGAGAGAGAGAGAGAGAGAGAGAGAGAGAGAGAGAGAGAGAGAGAGAGAGAGAGAGAGAGAGAGAGAGAGAGAGAGAGAGAGCATAGAATCAGTCAATTAGATTATCCATATAAATATTATCATCATTTGGTAGATTCTCTTTGTCTCTTTGTCAACATACCTATCCTCCTCCTCCTCCTGCCCCTCTTATTTCTCCTCCTCCTACCCTTCCCCCTCCTTCCCCTCCTCCCTCCTCCTCCTCCTCTCCTCCTCCTCCTCCTCCTCCTCCTCCTCCTCTGATAGCAGTGATAAGAGCTAAGGATTCGTCAGGTAAATTTGGACACAGGTAAATCTGATTGGCGCTACCGTCTGTCTGGCGTCATCTGATTGGTTCCTCATGCGCTTATCTGTGTGTTGTTCCTCACTACACACACACACACACACACACACACACACACACACACCATCTCTCCTTTCTTCCCCTTCACCAAGACATCATAACTCCTTTCTCCCCTTTCTCTCTTCCGTCCCTTCCCCTTCTTCCTCCTCCCTTTCCTTCTCTCCTTTCTCTCTTCCCCTCCTGCTTTATTTCCCCTTCTTCCCTCTCTTTCCCTCCCTTCCTCCTCTTTCTCTATTCCCCTTCCTCTCTCTCTTCCCCTCCCTTCCTCCCTCTCTCTTCCCCTACCTCCCCTTTCCCCTTCCTCCCCTCTCGGTATACACACAAAAGATTGATCAGATTAGGTCGCCTCATACTGATACTGATAAAAGAGGGGAGATATGAGGGGAAGGGGGCATGGAGAGGGGAAGGGGGCATGGAGAGGGGCGGTGAGGGGAAGGGAAGGAGGGGGATGAGGGGAAATGGGAAGGGGTGAAGGGAAAAAGAGATAGAATAGAAGGGGAACAAAGGGATGGGAGGAAGATGAGTGTGTGATAGTGAGAGAGAGAGAGAGAGAGAGAGAGAGAGAGAGAGGAGAGAGAGAGAGAGAGAGAGAGAGAGAGAGAGGAGAGAGAGAGAGAGAGAGAGAGAGAGAGGTTTCCACACAAGACACCAGAAGAATAAAAAGTCAGAAACAGGCAGACAACTTGAAAACACACACACACACCATGTTGTATGCATCTCGGAAACGCACACACACACACTATGTTGTATGCATCTCGGAGACACAAGCTTTAAGTCACAGGTCGATTGCGTGGAGGAGGAGGAATAGGAAGAGGAAGAGGAAGAGGAAGAGGAAGAGGAAGAGGAGGAGGAGGAGGCATAATGGTGGAAAAAGTGCTTGGATGAGAGAAGGGAGGAGACATGAGGAGGGTGAGTAGGAATATGAGGAGAGGTGTGAGTGAGTGAGTGAGTGAGTGAGTGACAGAGTGAGTGACAGTGAGAGAAGGAGTGAGGGAGGGAGTGAGTGTGTGTGAGGGAGTGAGTGAGTGTGTGTGAGGGAGTGAGTGAGAATGAGTGGAGTGAGTGAGTGAGACAGTGAGAGAAGGAGTGAGGGAGGGAGGGAGTGAGTGTGTGTGTGTGTGTGTGTGTGTGTGTGTGTGTGTGTGTGAGGGAGGGAGGGAGTGGAGTGAGGAGTGAGTGAAGGAGTGAAAAGTGACAGAGTTGAGTGAGTGAATTAATGAGTGAATTAATGAGTGAGTGACAGAGTGAGAGTGGGGGAGGGAAGGACAGAGTGAGTAAGTAAGTGAGTGAGTGAGTGAGTGAGTGAGTGAGTGAGTGATAGTAGGAAAAGAATACAAGGGAGAAGGACTGAGAAACTGAGGAAAAAAAGGGGAAAATAAAATAAAGGTGGAAAAACCAAAATAAAAGAGAGAGAGAGAGAGGAAAAGAGAGAGAGAGAGAGAGAGAGGAGAGAGAGAGAGAGAGAGAGAGAGAAGAGAGAGAGAGAGATTAAATCAAGCAAAGGAAGACGAGGGCAAGGAGTGCAAAGAGCAAGAAGAAAATGAAGAAATATACAAGACGAATAGTAAGGAGGAAATAAAGAGGAAATATACAAGGGAAAAAAAGGAGAGAGAGAGAGAGAGAGAGAGAGAGAGAGAGAGAGAGAGAGGAAGAGAGAGAGAGAGAGAGAGAGAGAGAGGAGAGAGAGAGGAGAGAGAGAGAGAGAGAGAGAGATGGTGAGTAGAGGATGAGACAAACTAGGTAAAACATGGGAGAGAGAGAGAGAGAGAGAGAGAGAGAGAGAGGAGAGAGAGAGAGAGAGAGGAGGAGAGAGAGAGAGAGAGAGAGAGAGGAGAGAGAGAGAGAGAGAGAGAGAGAGAGAGAGAGAGAGAGAGAGTTATAGGGAGGCATGCATCTGGGAGGTCTCTTGAAAACCTGGACCCAAGTTTGGGGGTTGGGGAGGAAGGGAGGGAAAGGGGGGGGGGGGTGAAGGTAGGGGAAGGGACAGATGGAGAGGGAAGGGAAGGGTGTGGGGGTTGGGGAATGAAGGGTAGTGGAAGGGGGGGTGAAGGTAGGGGAAGGGGGAAGTGGTGGAGAGGGAAGGGGGAGGGGTGTTGGGGAAGGAAAGGGGGGGGGTGAATAGGGAAGGGGGAAGTGGTGAGAGGGGGGGTATGAGGGGGTGTGAAAGTAGGGGAAGGGATAGGTGGTGGAGAGGGAAGGGTAGAGGGAGAGGTGGGGGTTGTTGGGGAAGGGAGGAGGAAGGGGGTGGGAGTGTGAAGGTAGGGGAAGGGACAGATGGTGGAGGGAAGGGGGTGTGGGGGAAGGGAAGGGGTAGGTGGAGAGGGAAGGGAAAAGAGGGAAGGGGAAGGGGAAGGTAGTGGAGGAGGAAGGGGGTGTTGGGGGTAGGGGAAGGGACAGGTGGCGGAGGGAAGGGGGAATAGGGAAGGGGGCGTTGGGGAAGGGGGAGGGGAGTTACCTGGACTGTGGCAGGCGTTAAAGATAGGTAGCCCACCGTATGAGGCAAAATGGAGGAGGAGGAGGAGGAGGAGGAGGAGGAGGAGGAGGAGGAGGAGGAGGAGGAGGAGGAGGAGGAGGAGGAGGAGGAGGAGGAGGAGGTTAGCCACTATAGAGTTACATGGACAAGACTAAAGACCACACAGATAGACGTATATAGATGGCTAGATGGACACACACAGACACACACACACACGCACGCGCGCACACACACACACACACACACACACACACACACACACCAAAGCAGTAAATAGTGGAACGAGGGAGAAAAAATAACAGAATAACAGACAGATGGAAAAAAAGAAAATAAGATACCAAAAATGGACAGAATAACTGATAGCAAGAGAGAGAGAGAGAGAGAGAGAGAGAGAGAGAGAGAGGAGAGAGAGAGAGAGAGAGAGAGAGAGAGAGAGAGGAGAGAGAGAGAGGAGAGAGAGAGAGAGAGAGGAAGAGAGAGGAGAGAGGAGAGAGAGAGAGAGAGGTGAGAGGGTGGTGAGAGAGAGAGAGAGAGAGAGAGAGAGAGGAGAGAGAGAGAGAGAGAGAGAGAGAGAGAGAGAGAGAGAGAGGAGAGAGAGAGAGAGAGAGAGAGAGAGGAGATAGCATGACCTTTCTCTAATCACACACACACACACACACAGTACACAACAGACTCAATGACTCACTCACACAAGTACACAACAAACAACGCTGGCTATTGAATCACGTGACAGGTAAATAATACTAAATATAGACCTTATGTTCCCTATAAATAAAGGTCTTCGCGTCACCTTCGTCAGCCATGCCAGGAGCAAGACACAGGTATTCATATTTACCTATTTTTTGTTTGTTAGAAATTAGAATACATAAGAAAATAAGGACGCTACAAGAGGCCGTGAGACCTACACGTGGTAGTTCCTGTTACTTAATACTACCTACATCCACCTTTCATCCCCATCCATGAAATTATCGAGCCTCCTTTTAACCCCTTCACGCACAGATATTTCCTTGGCTATATAAAAGCGTACGTTGTCGAGCCATAAAATTACGAAAACTAACTGAATATACCAAATTAGTTAGTGGACAAGGATACTAAACAGGTCATGGCTATAAAATATTGTTTTGGATAAATAGTGTACTTTGTAATGTTTTGGATAAATAGTGTACTTTGTAATGTTTTGGATAAATAGTGTACTTTGTAATGTTTTGGATAAATAGTGTACTTTGTAATGTTTTGGATAAATAGTGTACTTTGTAATGTTTTGGATAAATAGTGTACTTTGTAATGAACTTTGAATGAGGATTATTTTCATTATGGATTTCCCTCACGAACCCATCTTACCACAGGAACTACCACGTGTAGGTCTCACAGCCTCTTGTAGCTTCCTTATTTTCTTATGTTCTTATTGCTTATAGTCACTAAAAATTGTCTAATGGTACCCAAATTACAATGGAAATTACGCTCTGGGTCTCAAGGGGTTAACGCTCCGTAATGAATGAATCTCTAGCCTCTCTCTATCTCGGTCTATCAACATCTCTAGTTCTATTCTCTCATTCATTCTTTCTTCCTTCCTTTTCTATCTTCGTTTCTTTCTATTTATACTTCTTTTATCTCTACATATCTTCCTTCCTTGTCAATCTTAGTTTTATTTATATTATTATAGTTTATTTTTTTTAACAAGGCAAATATTCCATTCTATCATAAGGTCTCATGCTTAAAATGATGCCTATGTTTACCTGATAATAGGGTTAACGATGATAAAATACAACTGGAATTTAGATGCACCGTAGTATTCCCTTCTCCTGGCATCAACTATCAGTCAGTAAGCAGCAAGGGGGCAGCATTTTGGCCTCGTTACAAATGAGATTGTTACAGCATGAGTTTCCAACATTTCACTCCAACCAGGTGACAACAAAATAAATAAATTAATAAATATAATAAAAAATAAAAAAATAATAAAAAAAATAAAAAAAAAAAAAAAAAAATAAAAAAAAACCAGGTGACATAGAGGGTGACGGATTTTTTTTATTTTAGATCGATAAAGATGACACAAATCAGGCCCAAAAAATATCAACAAAAAAATATGATTACACAAAACCTTCAAATTACAGAAAGACAAATCGGTAACTTATATATAGTAAAATAAATAAATATAAAAGGAATTGCGAATACCCCAATACAACAACAACCCAAGGATAGGATCATGAAACTTTAAAACTATGGACACAAAAATATATATAAAGAATTAACTTAGAATAACGTTGTTTTATGACTTGTTTTAATTCTCATATTTGCACTACTATAACAAATCCAGCATGGGCACACACACACACACACACACACACACACAAAATAGGGGTACTCCGTAGTGTAGTGGTTAGCACGCTCGGTTCACAACCGAGAAGTCCCGGGTTCGATCCCCGGGCGGAGCGGAAACATATGGGCTGTTTTCTTAAAACTCCAGCCCCTGTTCACCCAGCAGTGAATGGGTACCGGGTGTCAGCCGGGGGTTTGTGACCCCCCCTCCCGGGGTGGTGGCTTCGGCCAAAACTAAGCACTAAGGATGAATGATAAAAATTTGATATGGAGACGGGGCCATACGAGCGTTGCTCAGGCCCTGTAAAATACAACTAGATTAATACACACTGGAAGAGGAGGTGATAAGGAGTAACGTGTGTAAGTACGTCAATTTTAAAGACTAAGTTGATTAATATAAGATGCGAAGACAGAACCACACGAGTATAGCTATAGGGCCTGTATGCAATAACTATAGGCAAACACTCTCTCTCTCTCTCTCTCTCTCTCTCTCTCTCTCTCTCTCACACACAAGGACGCACACCAGTCAGGGAATGTGGTGGTGAGGTATTGAGGTCAACAGATCACCCCTCCCCCTCCAACCCCAACCTCCTCCAGGGACCGTAAATGCCACAAGGACCCCCACCCACCCCTCTGCTCTCCCCACCCCCAACCCCCACCAAAAAAAAAACCCAAACCAACCTAAAAAACAAAACAAAATTTCCCTCAACTTCCACCAAAAAGAAAAAAAACTTTCCCCAACGTAAAAAAAAAAAAAAATGGAGTTGCTACTAATACTTGGAGGGAGAGGGGGAAATGGGGGAGAGAGGAGGGGGAGAGGGGAGGAAGAAAAGGGGGGGAGAGGGGAGGAAGAAGAGGGGGGGATAATCCTGTCCTAGGTCACGGCAAGTCAGGTCAGTTAATGTCATGGGGGGAGGAGGAAGGGGGGTCAAGGAGGAGGAGGAAGATGGATGGAAGAAGATAGGAGGAAAGAGGGGGGGGGAGGCAAGGAGGAGGAGGAGGGGAGGCAAGGAGGAGGAGGAGGGGAGGCAAGGAGGAGGAGGAGGAAGATGGATGGATGGATGGACAAAGATAGCAGGTAGGGTGAAACAGGTATGACAGACAGCCAGACAGACAGGTGTATGGAAGTCTTTTAATGAATTGGTAACATGTTTGCAACCGCTAAATCAAGACAGACAGATAAATACGTGTTTCTACAGATTCTACTAAATTTTCACAGGTATAAAAGTGGAAGAAACGGTGAAAAGAAGAAGAAGGAGGAGGAATACAAAGGAATACAAAGGAAACACAAACAGCAACAGACCGATAGGTCCTTACAAGACTGTTTGCGTGAGGAGGAGGAGGAGGAGGAGGAGGAGGAGGAGGAGGAGGAGGAGGAGGAGGAGGAGGAGGAGGAGGAGGAGGAGGAGGAGGAGGAGGAGGAGGAGGAGGAAGGGACGACAGATGACTGAGGATAGGGGAGTGAGGGGGAGGTCTGAGGAATGTTGTAGGAGGAGGAGGAGGAGTCAGCCACCTGGAAAGTCCCGAGGCAGGAGCAGTACAGGCTTGGGTTGGGTTGGGCCGCCCCTCGGGATGGGCTACTCCGCTTTACCCCCTCCTCCACCTCACTGCACCCCAACGCATGCCACACCCAACCCCCTTCCCCCTCCACCTCCCGGTACACACACACACACACACACACACACACACGATGGTCAAGTGATAACGCGCTGGTATGCCATTCTGTGGTAGCCAGTTCGAATCCTCACTGCTCCCGGGGATTTTTCCACTGACAAATTCGGGCGGTTACTGTCCCCATTGAGTAAGGGGATGGGGGAGTTTGGTGTGTGAGGTCCCAGCATTACCCAAAGATCGGTAATAATGAGTTCCAAGCTCGTGGGTGAATGACACACACACACACACACTATAACCGGCCTTATGATATTTGAGTCTCTTCAAAACTTCTAAACAAATGTCAGGTAGGAGGGAAACCTTGTCACCCTATCGCTGTGGGAGGAGGAGGAGGAGGAGGAGGAGGAGGAGGAGGAGGAGGAGGAGGAGGAGGAGGAGGAGGAGGAGGAGGAGCATTAGAGATCGGTCACCTACCTAATCACAATTCTTCGTTTTCGTTTTTTTCTCTTATTCATTGCGAAACTGATTAAAAACATTACAGAAATGGAAGGGAAGGGTTCTGAATGGGAAGAAGAATAGGCAGAAAGGAGGAGCTAGGAAGGAAGAGCAGGAAGAGGAGAGGAAGAGGAGGAAGAGATAGTAAGATAAAAAGATCGTATGTGGGAAAAAAAAAAAAAAACCTAGTAAGATAAAAAAAAAGGTCGTAAGTAGAAAAGAAAAAACCTAGTAAGATAAAAAGGTCGTAAGTGGGAAAGAAAGAAAAAAAGTAAGATAAAAAGGTCGTAAGTGGGAGAAGAAAAAAAACCTAGTAAGATAAAAAGGTCGTAAGTGGGAAAGAAAAAAAAAACTAGTAAGATAAAAAGATCGTAAGTGGGAAAAACAAAACAAAAACAAACTAACAGTAAGACCACCAAGGTTGTTTTTTCCAATAATTTCTTCAAGGAGGAAAACATAAAATAAAATACCGAGAAAACGACGGTACTTCAAACACGGAAAATATAATTCTTATGTATAATTAATTCTTATTCTTATTAATTATTATGTAAATTCTTGATAATGGTGGAGCCAAAAAAAAAGATGATAATAATAATAAACAGGAAATCACATAGAAGTATAATAGGGAAGTAAGGGTATATAATGTTTTTTTTGTCTATTTATCTGATTTTCTCTCTCTCTCTTAAAAGCACCAAACATCATTAATTAATCAACAAGGAAGGAAATTATGATAAGGAAATGATAGATAGTAATGAGGGAAAATATACAGGAAAAAAAAATGTAAAATCCTGGAAATTATCTGAGGGGAAATTCATGTAAGGGGAAAAAAAGTGAGCAAAAATATATAAATATATTAAGAAAATAAAAAAAATACAATGAAATTATGATAGGGGAGTAACTCATGAAGGAAAATATAGGAAAAGAGGAAAACAATGTAAAATCAGGGAAACTATTTGAGGGGAAATTTATGTAAGGGGAAAAGTTAGCAAAAAATGAATCAATATTAATAATAAAATATAAAAAATACAAGGACATTATTTAAGGGAAGTAATTAATGAGGGAAAATACAGAAGAAAAATACTATGTAAACTAAAGGAAACTATCTGAGGGGAAATTTGTGCAAGGGGAAAAAAAAGTTAGCAAAAAAAAATAATAATAAAATAAATAAAATACAAGGACATTATTT
>JACEEZ010013729.1:430000-472500 GCA_016584305.1 Chionoecetes opilio
CATCATCCTTCTCTACACTGACTCGAGCAATCCTTCATCCGTTCTCCATCCGCTGGTAATTATTTCATATGTGAGTGAACCAACACTGACGGACATGGAAAGCCTACACATCAAGACACCAGTAGTTATGAAAGCCTACACATCAAGACACCGGTATAGTTATGAAAGCCTACACATCAAAACACCTGTAGTTATGAAAGCCTACACATCAAAACGCCTGTAGTTATGAAAGCCTACACATCAAAACACCTGTAGTTATGAAAGCCTACACATCAAAACACCTGTAGTTATGAAAGCCTACACATCAAAACACCTGTAGTTATGAAAGCCTACACATCAAAACACCTGTAGTTATGAAAGCTGACACATCAAAACACCCTGTAGTTATGGAAAGCACTACACATCAAAACACTGTAGTTATGAAAGCCTACACAGTCAAAACACCTTGTAGTTATGAACCTACATAAACACTTGTAGTTATGAAGCTACACTCAAAAACCTGTGTTATGAAAGCCTACACATCAAAACACCTGTAGTTATGAAACGCTACACATCAAAACACCTGTAGTTATGAAAGCCTACACATCAAAACACCAGTAGTTATGAACTGATGATAAAACGCACGTCCATGAATATTAATGCGACGCGACATTTTGACGGCATTCAAATTAACTTTTTGATGCCTGTACAGTTAACACTTTTTACTATGTTCCTGTAGCTTTGTTGTGTTCTTGTGAATATACCTGTGATGCTTTTTAAGAACCAATGCATACAAGTTACATAAGACCACATACCGTAGCAGAGTGGTTAGCGTCACCGAGTGGCGTTCTCCAAGACCCGAGTTCAATCCGAGGAGACCTTAATCACTAAAAATATTTCTCGCACCGTCGAGTGGCCTAGACCCCAATGCCTGCCATAACCTACCTTCGATGCGAGTGCATCGAGGACACAGGGGGCCATGAGCTCATCACAGCGTCACTCTAAAAATCCTGCGCGCCACCACGGGTGAGGCCAACATCAAAACCTCAAGGAAACTCCAGGGCTACCACAACCTGGAGGTCATGTAAGCATACAGGTAACCTCCCATGATGTCTCTAAGGCTGATGATGACTAAAGGTAAAGATGGGAGCACACATAAGAACAGAAACCTAAGAAAATAAGGAAACTCCGAGAGGCTATACACAAAGCTGCGCGTGGCCTCGGTGCTCATCTCCGTGGCATTAGCCCTTGAGCCTGTGATGGGTGAGAACACATTACCCCGGGACACAGGGCTAGTGTGACATCCGGGTTACCACAGTTACCTTCCCCAGGTTTCCCCAGGTACCCATTTATTAACCAACACCCAAAGGAAGGATGAACAACTGGGTGGGCTGCACATCCACTGCTCTGCCTGGGATTCGAACCCCAGGCCCGCGTATTTGTAGTGAGGCGCGCTAACCACTATACCACGGAGACGACATGAATAAGTGTGAATAGCCAAAAATCATGCAGCTCTCCATTATCAGCATTCGTGTGTTCATTTGCTACATTTAGGACAGCCAACCTCTATCCTGTCAGCTTATTACCACGACAAAAGACTACTTTTAAGTTAAAGACGGGGAGGCGGTAGCGGAGTGGTTAGCGTCTCCGACTGGCGTTCTCAGTGACCCGAGTTCGATCCCCGAAGAAAACCAAAACCTTTCTGCACCGTCGAGTGGCCTAAGAACACCCACATGCCCTGTCCATCAACTCTACCTTCGATTGCGAGTGCATCAGAGGACACAGGGGGGCGGCATGAGCCTCTAATCACAGGCGTCACTATAAAAATCCTGCCTGCGCCACCACGGGCGAGGACCAACCATCACAGCCCTCAATTGAACCTCCAGGGCCTACCATCCGATCCCTGGATCACCACTGTCTACAGGCGCTATAGGCACAAATGTAATAATAATATAAAAAAAATTAATAAATAAAATAAATAAAAAAGCTTTACGTCTGTATTCAAAATGGCTGATCGCTGCCTACAAAACAGGCACCGAAGTCTGCTGTTCAACAAGGAATGGCCATCAACCCCTTGGAATGAAGAAAAATACAAATAAATAAATGAAAAATAAATAGCTAAATACATATATGAATGGAACTAGTTAATAAATAAATAAATAGAATAAAATCAGGCATGTTTCTGAATTGCCTGCACTGGGCGTAGCGTTACCGGTGTAGCATTGTCTATGCCCGAGCCTGTTCCTAGAAACTCCCTCGGCAGAATCCTACATTTGCACTTGTTTATGCACCTGTCTCACATCCTTGAATGCTTTCACTCTTGCAGCCCCTCTCTCAATCACGTACTCATGCAAACCAGTTTTAGTTTCTATAATCAGCATTAACTTAACCCCTTGAGACCCAGAACGTAATTTCCATTGTAATTTGGCTGCCTATAGAAGATTTTTAGTGTATATAAGCATATTTTATAGATATGACCTGTTTAGTATCCTTGTCGACTAACTAATTTGGTATATTTTGTTACTTTTCGTAATTTATTGGCTAACGACAATTTTATATAGCAAAGGAAAGATCTGGGCGTGAAGGGGTTATATAGAAGTACGGTAAACCCTCTCTAATTCAAACTAATTGTGGGGAGACCTGGGTCGAATTAGCCGAAAGTCCGAGTTATCCGATGGTTACCTCTAGCCCCTCCACACAATAAGAACTCACGCAAATAGGCCAAAACAGCACAGTTCAAATGATACGGGTTTGAATAGAGAGAGTTTACTGTATGTACTTACTGTCATTCACATATTAAGTGGATGATAATTTGTTTTCCAAACGTTTTCTATTTTCACAGACAAGATTTTCATATATATTGCACACAAGTTTTGCATTTTACCTCGACCAAACCGGCGCTTGAGTTCTGTAAGCATGTAGCGACTCATAAGAACATAAGAAAATGAGGATGTTACAAGAGGCCGTGATACTCTGGGAATGAAGAGTTCGTGTAAGGAAACGCCACCTTTACTGATGTATAATAATAAATCATACTATAAATCTTGCTGTACAATGTGATGATATAATTTCCCATCAAATGTTATAACTATCTATAATAATATAAGCGAAAGTGTGTCTGTCTGTCTGTCTGTCTGGTCTGTCTGTCTGTGTGTGTGTGTGGTATAGGTTCCGCCCCCCGTGGCGCAAACACCTCATATGGCACATTTTTGGAATCAGGTTGACCAGGGGAAGGTCATAAGCCCATTTATGAGATGATCCGATCACTTTTTTTTTTTTTTTTTTAGCAGCCTATTAGTGAGAATTGTGAAAACAAAAGTGGGTTGCGAGAATTAAGGAAGCCTTGATGTAGGGTGATGGGTAATGGGTGAGTGAATGGGTGGGGTGATGGGTAATGGGTGATGGGTGAGTGAATGGGTGGGGGGTGATGGGTTGGGGGTGATGGGTGATGGGTGAGGGAATAGGTGGGGGGTGATGGGTAATGGGTGAGTGAATGGGTGGGGGGGTGAATGGGTGAGTGAATGGGTGGGGGGGATGGGTAATGGGTGAGTGAATGGGTGGGGGGTGATGGGTAATGGGTGAGTGAATGGGTGGGGGGAATACATACATTTCTACATCCATGATTTCAGGAAAGTTAGAAGGGGCTATCTGGAGAGTCCATGTTTGGTGGGCCAAAGGCCCACCAAACACAGGTGGTGGGCCGAAGGCCCACCAATAGCCCTCCGCAGGAGCTAGCCAAAAAGTCCGCCCGGAGGGCGGCTTTGCGGCTAGTGTACCATAAATGAAGCGCTTATTTCAGAAAGTGGATAAACGCCATCAATAAAAAAACTAAGAAAATGGCTTCAAAATGTTTCAATGTTCAAAATGTCATATCTTTTGAACCAAGCATACAAAATGATGAATTCATAATTTGGATCACCTGAAGATCCGTCACCCCAGAATGTCCACCTGAAGATGCGTCACCCCAGGATTTCCCACCTGAAGATGCGTCACCCCAGGATTTCCCACCTGAAGATCCGTCGCCCCAGGATTTCCCACCTGAAGATCCGTCACCCCAGCCCACAGTGAATGTAATTTATAAAATTAGGATAAAAAATATATTTCTTTGTATTATGCATCTTCGAGAAATGCATCTTCTGAAATTCGAGAACAGGCAAAAAAAATATCCAATTCATATAGACTTAGTGGATTTATACTTCAGGGAGTCTTTTGTTTGGCATTTCCACAGAAAACCATCCTTCGATCTGGAGTATTTTGTCCAATTCATCCAGTTATCACAAGTACCACACTTAACTTCACGCCTTAAAAGTCTGTTTTGTTGAAGCCACCGAATAACTATAGTGGAATCACCACACAACAGTGGCAGGACGCTAGGGTTTGGAAGGTATTGCGTGCCAGGCTCCACTGACTCCTAGGACTTTTTTTTTTTTGCCCACTTACTTTTATATAGTCCTCCTACCTGACTGGAGGGTCCTGACTCCTCCCTTTTACCCATTTGACCTGACCTCACTTGGAAATTGAAGTCAGGACAGGTCTTGACCCCACCTGAAGAACCGTCACCCCGGAATATCCCACCTGAAGATCCGTCACCCCAGAATATCCCACCTGAAGATCCGTCACCCCAGAATATCCCACCTGAAGATCCGTCACCCCAGAATATCCCACCTGAAGATCCGTCACTCCAGAATATCCCACCTGAAGATCCGTCACCCTGCCAAACTGGGGTGACGGATCTTCAGGTGATCCCATAATTTTGTATGATTGGTTCAAAAGATATGACATTTTGAACATTGAAACATTTTGAAACCATTTTCTTAGTTTTTTATTGGTGGCGCTTATCGACTTTCTGAAATAAGCGCCTCAAATAGAAACTTCTGCGTTAACCCCTTCACGCCCAGATCTTTCCTTTGCTATAAAAGATTGCATGTTGTCGAGCCATAATATCACAAAAAGTCACTTAATATACCAAAGTAGTTAGTCGACAAAGATACTAAACAGGTCAAATCTATAAAATATTACTTATATTCACTAAAAGTCGTCTAATGGTACCCAAATTACAATGGAAATTACGTTCTGGGTCTCAAGGGGTTAAAAGTATAAACCATGAGCTTCACAGCCACTTCAAAAAAACAACCTCATCCATCTGGTACAACACACATGATTAGGGAATTTCGTACACAAGTTGTTTCGTACGCAGGTTTTTTTTTAGTTATTTCGTACACTGATTTGGAGTTTTTTCGTACATACCTGGTGTCGATTCGTAACTCTAGTAATCAAGTTCAACTCTGAGCTGAGTGTACGATAAGACTGTGGTTTCATATAGACTACGAAACAACTTTTTGGTGTACGAATCTACTGGTGTAGAAACAACTTGTGTACGAACTGACTGCACCCCCAACACACATGTAGTGGTGTTGAATATCTCATCCATGCTTTCTATTTCCTTCTATCTGCCTCTTTTGGGCTTTCCATTCCCTGTGTAGAGCATTTCAGGACACAGTAACAGGCACCACACCCAGGGGAGGGGCTGGGGCCATGGCAAAAGGGCCATAAAAATCGAAATCAGCTCTTTAGACCCATAATAATTACAGGAAAAGATCCAAACAAATCGAAATCTGCTCTTTAGGCCCATAATAAATACAGGAAAAGATCCAAACAAATAGAAATCTGCTCTTTAGGCCCATAATAAATACAGGAAAAGATCCAAACAAATAGAAATCTGCTCTTTAGGCCCATAATAAATACAGGAAAAGATAAAAAAACATCGAAATCTGCTCTTTAGGCCCATAATAAATACAGGAAAAGATACAAAAACATCGAAATCTGCTCTTTAGGCCCATAATAAATACAGGAAAAGATACAAAAACATCGAAATATATTGAAGCACACAAAAATTCCTCTAAACTTGATGTAGGAAAATAATGATCGATAAGTAAAGGATAAATAGATGGCTTAAAAAATGTGCAAGTAATTTCAGTTTTCAAGAAATGGTTTATGAAAGTTTTTGGATGACCAGGGAAATGAAGAGGCAAGAAAGAGAAAGAAATTTAGACAGAAGGAGGTTTTGGGGAGAAGAAATAACGGCGTGGTCAGTTCGTACATCAGTTGTTTCGTACACCAGTAGATTCGTACACCAAAAAGTTGTTTCGTAGTCTATATGAAACCATAGTTGTTTCGTACACTCAGCTCAGAGTTGAACTCGACTACTAGAGTTACGATTCGACACCAGGTATGTACGAAAAAACTCAAAATCAGTGTACGAAACAACTTAACAAAACCTGGGTACGAAACAACTCGTGTACGAAACTCCCGGTAACCCCTATAACATGTGACCTGTGCGGGGTGGAGAAGGAAGACTTAAAGCACTTTTTGTTATGGTGCCCAGCCTACAGTAATGAAAGAAAGAAAAGTGTGAGGCTACAACAACCACACATAGAGGAGGAAGAGGATATAGTGTGGGAATATTTGTTTGGAGATGGGAATGTGGAAGAAGCAAAAAGAACAATCAACAGTTTTTGGATGACTAGAGAAAAGGAGAGGCAAGAAAGAGATAGAAATTAAGACAGAATAAGAGAAGACAAATAACTAACTTATTGTCTTATGTTCATGAATAACAGCTGTGGAAAGTAAGTAGGTGGAAGGAACTGGTGTATGGAAGCAATATTCAGAAATCTAAAGGAAAGTATGATAATTCAGCAACCAAAGATGGGATATTATGGGCTTGATTCAATCCTGTTACTATACAAAGGGGAAAGAAATAAAAAAAGCAATTAAAAGACAGAATAAGAGAAGACAACTAACTCAAGACCCAGACAGCAAGAAGAGAAACATCAGGGAGTGCTGATTAAAAAGGCCAGATTTCCAACCCACACCTGCTGAACTGAACTGAACTGAACAGAACAGGCATCATGCAGGGTAATCATCAGGGTAGTTCATTATATATATAAGACCCAGACAGCATGAAGAGAAACATCAGGGAGTGCCGATATGGTAAAATTCTAGAGTCCTTTTCCGCCCTTATTAGTGAGCTTTTTTCCTCCAGACCTTCACAGATCCCTTCAGATACCTCTAAAACGTAATTATAAAGTGGGGGAGACAGAGATAAAAAATAAAAAAACCAATTACTAACCTAACCTCAATATAACCTAACCTAACCTAACCTGGTAAAATTTTAGTTCTTTCTCGCCCTTAGGTCTCGCTAGGAGGTTATTGGTTAGGTTAGTACTAATATTTTTGGGGTCCAGGGCGGGGGTAATATAGCTGACTAACTAACTAAACTAACTAAAAGCCCAGACACCAGGAAGAAACACATCAGGGAGTGCCGATAAAAAAGGCCAGACTCCCGACCCACAACTGAACTGCACTGCTCAGCTGGTGGGGGAACACACAGCTAATCCAACACAAAGGAGCCTGTACATGACATTCCCTAACACCCTAACTAACCACATGACCAGCTGTTGCCTCACAAGTTTCTAGGGTCTTGTAGTAAACAACTTTTTGGTGTACGAAACAACTTGTGTACGAACTGACTGCACCCCAACTGAACTGCTCAGCTGGTAGGGGAACACTCAGCTAATTCAACACAAAGGAGCCTATACATGGCATAACCTAACTAACCACAGAACTAGCTGATGCCTTACACGTTTCTAGGGTCTTGTAGGAAACAACTTGTGTACGAACTGACTACATCCCAATAAGACAACCCTTTACACGAGGAAAGATGATTTGTTAGGTCTGTTATATTTATTTGTTATTTAGCCTAGGTCATGTATGTGCGGTAGTATGGGTGCAGTCAGTTTGTACACAAGTTGTTTCGTACACCAGTAGATTCGTACACAAAAAAAGTTGTTTCGTAGTCTATATGAAACCATAGTTGTTTCGTACACTCAGCTCAGAGTTGAACTTGACTACTAGTTACGAAACGACACCAGGTATGTACGAAAAAACACAAAATCAGTGTACGAAACAACTAACAAAACCTGGGTACGAAACAACTTGTGTACGAAACTCCCTGTAACCCTGCAAAATTAGAGTTGAACTTGATTACTAGAGTTACAATTCGACACCAGGTATGTACGAAAAAACTCAAAATCAGTGTACGAAACAACTTGTGTACGAAACTCCCTGTAACCCTGCAAAATTAGAGTTGAACTTGATTACTAGAGTTACGATTCGACACCAGGTATGTACGAAAAAACCTAAAATCAGTGTACGAAACAACTAACAAAGCCTGGGTACGAAACAACTAACAAAACCTGGGTACGAAACAACTAACAAAATCAGTGTACGAAACAACTAACACAACCTGGGTACGAAACAACCAACAAAATCAGTGTACGAAACAACAAACAAAACCTGGGTACGAAAAAACTAACAAAACCTGGGTACGAAACAACCAACAAAATCAGTGTACGAAACAACAAACAAAACCTGGGTACGAAACAACTAACAAAACCAGGGTACGAAACAACTAACAAAATCAGTGTACGAAACAACTAACATAACCAGTGTACGAAACAACTAACAAAACCAGTGTACGAAACAACTAACAAAACCTGGGTACGAAACAACTAACATAACCTGGGTACGAAACAACTAACAAAACCTGGGTACGAAACAACTAACATAACCTGGGTACGAAACAACATGTGTACGAAACTGACTGTAACCGCCTTCTATCCTGCAAAGTCTCCAGGAAATGAGTGTGAGTCATCTCTCAGGCAACTCTTGGGAATTAAAATGGCTGTCCACCGCAACAACACAACCACACAAAAACTCCTATACTACCTTCAACATAGCACAACTTTAACACAGCACACTTATATAACAAAGCAACATAACCTAACATATATATCTGCCGGATGAATGACCAAAAAAAAAAAAAAAAATCTTAAATCCTACAAACATAGTTATCATATTTATGGTTATATTTATGAGGCACTGGTGATTTAAGGGTTAAGTAATAGGGGAGGGAGGGCATAAAGGGTTAGGGTGCCAAGGTTAGTGCCAGGGGCGTCAGGTCAGTGCCAGGGTCGAAAGTGTCATTTTCAGACGATAGGGCGACCTGCACCATGTTATTTCGTACAAACACCAATATAAATGGGGATACATATATGAATGAGGTTTTGTAATGGGGTTATGAGTGCCAAGGGTGCCAGGAGGGTCATGGGTGCCAGGATGTGTCAGCTGAGACGCCCCTCCGCCCTGTCAGCCGGCATCCCTCCCCTCCTGTCTCGCCTCGTACCTCCACAACCGGGCGGCCTAGGTTAATTCCTGTGTTAATTACTCACCTGGCTGTGTCTGGTGGTAGTAGGGGTAGGTCTTGCTAGCGTGGTAGCGAGGCGTCGCCGTCACGAACTGTTGTTTCTTCTGACTGTGACTCTGCATCTCAGTTTGCGAGGAATTGAGTCCCCATAGAGATGAGACCCGTCAGTATTAGGGAGATTTTTTACAATTATCTCCGTCTGTTTCCACCACAGACCACATAAGCACCTGTTGATGCACTAATAGCTTCACTAAGTATATGTATCGTGTGTCTGGAGCTTGGATTGAGGCGGATGGCCGGGGATTTAATAGGAATTTCTCCACAATGGCCACCTGGAGCGGGAGAGCTTGGAGGAACCCGCAGTTGTTGAAGCCTGGCCCGCCGCGCCAACTTTAAAACTAAACTCACTATTACCCTTCCCCTACCTCACCCACACTATTCCGGTCATTCATACCCCGGTCTTAGATAGCTATATACCCTATCTACTCCTTGACGCTGTAGTTAGGGGTAATTTAGTCATTAGAGAGACATAATAAGCGAAACATATCATTTTCCGGGACATGTCAGATTGCAGTCGACGCGGCGCCGCTTCCGCCATCTATGGGCGGCGCCGACACCAGTAATGGCAGGCCACGGACAACTGTACAAATCACCTAAGCACTTGTTCTGGCTTGCATAATTAGTGTAGGCGTACCCATGGCTCGCCCTTTGATGTTAATGGGTGTGGGGAGGGGCGAGGTGGTTAGGGCGCCCAAAGTACTGCTACGGGCGTGGGGTCATCACCCTTTTTTTATTGATTAGTAATATTGATCAGGGTGAATATCTGCCACGGCGACACAAATGCCACTCGTGCAACGGTTTGATTCCTGAACTGAATGCTGAATAACGGTCGATTGGTTCAGCATTTACATTTCATTCATACTGTATCCTATCCATCTGTATACTGATATCCTACTGCAACCAAGGATATTATATAACGACCTAATTTCTTTCTAATATCCTTGACTGCAACCGTCCTGCAACCGTATATTCCTCCCGGCGTCATGTAGTTTCCTATGTCCTTATGTTAATAATGTACTTATTTCAATGCTTTATAGTACATTTTGTAACCATCATAATCATTATCATCATCATTACAAAAGCCGACCAGCGGAGTTCCATGTTAGTAATAAATAATGATAATAATAATGATGATAATAATGATAATAGTGCATTGTTTTCCATAACTTAATTACATTTTCGTTTCGTCCATCGCTACTTCTTCAAGCAGGGCAAAACTGTCTCGCCAACTGAATGAACTGTTATCAGGGAGGAAATGGATGAAAAAAGTAGTCCCACCTGCTACTAGGCATTTACAAACAGTGGATATCCTATGAATGATGTCACGTAACAATGCGATACAATAATTAACCCCTTCACGCCCAGATCTTTCCTTTGCTATAAAAAAATGTATGTTGTCGAGGCATAAAATTACGAAAAGTGACTGAATATACCAAATTAATTAGTCGAGAAAGATACTAAACAGGTCATATCTATAAAATGCTGCTTATATTCACTAAAAATCGTCTATTGGTACCCAAATTACAATGGAAATTACGTTCTGGGTCTGAAGAGGTTAAGGGAAAAAGCCGTGCAGTACCTACTTACGTGTGAGGGGCGTGTTGATCCGGCAGGAGTGGCTCTTGTGGTCACCTGCGGCCTTCACATCGTGTTTTGATATTTGGTATTTTGTTTCATAGTGTTGTGGTATTTGGTGCACAGGGATGCTGCTGCCCAAACCGGTTATGTCATTTATACTACAATTTGTTTACATGGCATCAGTACTATCGCGTGCACAGTCAAGGCTCGCTGAAATACTTACTCTTAACCCCTTGAGACCCAGAACGTAATTTCCATTGTAATTGTTGGGTACCATTAGATGATTTTTATTGAATATAAGCAATATTTTATAGCTATGACCTGTTTAGTATCCTTGTCCACTAACTAATTTGGTATATTAAGTGACTTTTCTTAATTTTATGGCTCGACAACATACAATTTTTTATAGCAAAGGAAAGATCTGGGCATGAAGGGGTTATAGGCATGGGAGACAAATTTAATAACACACTCTTGTATTTTCCTCCTAAATCGCAAATGGAACTACCTCGTGTAGGTCTCGCGGCCTCTTGTAGCTTCCTCATTTTCTTATGTTCTTATGAATGTACGGCACCACAGGAATGCCACCTTTGTTGTCTAGGCAGGAGCAGTGCCTATTATGTGTGCCGGAAACAATAAGTCAAGTCCCAGACAACACTAAATGGTTGCTAACTGGCGCTTAACTCTGCCAACCACGATGTAGGTATTCTCACAAGCAGCTTAATTCTCTTTGCATAGACGCGTTTCCATGTTCAGTGCATCGCTTAAACAAGGAATAATAAGTGCCGCGATAGAATTTAGGGTGGTAAATGATTGGAATGGACTCAGTAGATAGGTAGTTAGTGCGGAGTCATTAGGGAGCTTTAAAAGGAGGCTAGATCAATTCATGGATGGGGATGAAAGGTGGATGTAGGTAGTGGTAACAGGAACTACCTCGTGTTGGTCTCACGGCCTCTTAATTGTAGGTTCCTTATTTTCTTATGTTCTGATGTGCTTATAACTATTTGTCATTCACACTCATCAGAAAGTCACTGAGATGTCATAATATAGTTTCGTAGGCTTATTGAAAATAGGATATACTGTACTAATTTTTTTTTTGCCGTCTTTATATTACGCTACAAACTCGCTTTCGTAAATACACAATACAATCTTCCTCTACAATAATATGTCTCCCATTTACGCGTTGTTACTGCTGCGGGTTCCTCACTCTCACGTCTCTTCTGTTCACCGGTCCGTCATTTATTATTCTTCACGTCACAGTTGGCAGGTAGACATTTTTCTTGAAATTAACCCTTTGAGGCGTGAAAATAGAAAGGTGGGTCGTGTATGAAGTGAAGTGCGTCCCCTGGGAGCATGATGTCAGTGTTTACAGGTATCAGGGTGTGCGGTACCTTGTTCCTACTGCACGCGCCGCCTTGCAACCAGGGGGAGGGAGAGGGGCCTCCACGCAGCTATTTCCTGGTTACCGGGAACAACATCCTCCCTGCTAAAAATTCAAAAAATGATTATATAAATGAAAGGGAGGTTGACTCGTACAGGAACAGGGAACAAGGGGCTCCATCCAGCTTCATGATTAGCGCGGCCCTGAATCGCTCACGCATACACATCTACTGCTCTCTGACTTCAGTTGAATGAATTGATCATCTCAGATACTTTGTAGGTATCTGCATTGACAAGAAGACAACCACCAATTTCATTCAAGATAAGCCAAGTCACCGTTAGTGAATACATTGAATAGATATGTCAGGGAACGCTAAAACATGCCTACGTGACAGTTCCCCCCTGCAAGGAGTCAAGTGAGCGCGTCGGGTGTTGGCGTTGCGTTGGGGCGAGCACAAGCACCTCCGCCGGAAGCTTGCGTCACCCGCCCCTCCCTATACTCACAAATGTTTTCCTAATTGCTGGACGCATGATGGAGAAACTCAACCTTCCTTTGTCGGCAACAACTCTCGACTATTATCTTTTCCATCCATTAACCCCTACACTCTTTCCTTGGCTATATAAAATCGTCTGTTGTTAGTCATAAAATTACGAAAAGTAACTAAATATACCAAATTAGTTAGTGGACAAGGATACTAAACAGGTCATTTCTATAAAACATTGCTTATATTAACCTAAAAAAATTATAATGGTACCCAAGTTACAATGGAAATTACGTTACGAGTCTCAAGGGGTTAAAGAATCAAAATTCCATCTATTTAACATGTCCTACGCCATAATTT
Source organism: Chionoecetes opilio (assembly GCA_016584305.1). NCBI lineage: Eukaryota > Metazoa > Arthropoda > Malacostraca > Decapoda > Majidae > Chionoecetes > Chionoecetes opilio. The sequence continues at coordinate 443,102 of JACEEZ010013729.1, forward strand.
AACGCATTTTTTTCTTTTCGTCCCTTCAAGTGAAATTTTATTCGTCGATAGTGTGAAAGAGATACAGCTAGTAGCCTACTACGAAGGGTGTCGTGATGCAGCATGAATTAAGCACGGCAGGCTTATGGCACCCGCTGAGCACAGCAATGCCATGCCTCAGGCTCACGTGGCAAGACACCAGAAACTATGCAGACTCCTCACACACACACACTCACACACACACACACAGAGAAAAGAGAGAGAGAGAGAGAGAGAGAGAGAGAGAGAGAGAGAGATATTCCCCCAAGACCTATCATTATTTACTCTCCCTTGAACTTTCCGGAGAAATAACCTGCACGTTCTTCTTGACACTTGATAGCTGGTCCAATTATTTCCCTATAACCGCATTCTATTTACTTAAAGGGTCGAGACTCTTCTAGATGAAAAATGAGGATGGTGGAAATCAGGCAAGATGTGAAACACATAAAAGATACGAACATTTCTCAATCATATTCATTTTTTTAAGCGTTTCATGACCAAAATAAAAAAAATAAAAAAAGTGGGACAGTTACAAACAAATATTTTTCTTACGATTTCCTGCTCTCTCTCTCTCTCTCTCTCTCTCTCTCTCTCTCTCTCTCTCTCTCTCTCTCTCTCTCTCTCTCTCTCTCTCTCTCTCTCTCTCTCTCTCTCTCTCTCTCCCTGTTCATGGTTTACGAGGAAGGCAGGAGATATTTGGAAACATACACACACACACACACACACACAGACACACACACACAGACACACACACACACAGACACAGACAGACATACACACACACACACACAGACATACACAGACAGACACAGACATAGACACACAGACACAGACACAGACACAGACACACAGACACAGAAACACACACACACACACCTTATACATGCACTTCCGTTCCCTCGTGACTAACACAAGGTTTTCAAGGAAGGCTACATATAAAAGAAACTCATAAAATAAAGAAAAATACCAGTGATGAGTAAAGCTCTAGAAATACTGATGCAGGTGAAATAGGGAATTAGAAAACTTAAAAAAACAAGAATAAAGAAGAAATTAAAAGAATAATAGAAAAATTAGAATACAACACATAAGGCGTTTTCTGCGGGGGATTTCGCTTGCAAGCGAAAAAAAATCGCTTGCAAGCGGTCACTTTAGCGCTTGCTGCCGCAACAACAACAACAACAAATTCTTGCAGGTCGGGCAATCATCTTCCCTGGGTGATAGGAAGAACAGATACCAGGAGACCTATTAAGGAGGAGGAGGAATACAATAGGAATACATAGGAAGAACAGATACCAGGAAACCTATTGAAGAGGAGGGGAGGAGGAGGAATACATGGGAATACATAGGAAGAACAGATACCAGGAGACATATTGGTCTATAACGAGGGTATCTGCTGAACTACATACTACTAACTATCAAACAACATGTAAGAGAACACCGAAAAAAAAACCACATGAAAAGAAAGATAGGACAAATAAAGTAGTGGCATAATAAAGTAGTGGCAATATATAGTGGTAAATAAAGTAGTAAATAAAATAGTAATTCAGGTCGTATAAGGAAGTTGATCCAAATATTCCCAACAGGCAGGCGTTTGTTGCTACTTATTTCCGCAAATCAACAATGACACTCGCTTTTTTTTTTTTAAGACTGCTCTGTGATTTGTAAATGAAGTAAGTGTTATTTCCTCTTAATTTATTTTTAATACAGCTCATTTAACACACGTAATTAAGTACATCAGTGATATCCTGTTATGGATTTACTTAGTTCATCCTGTGACATTGTGTTCGATATTACGTGAACGAACGAACCTTTTAAGCTATACCATAGACCACTGTATACCGTGTATACAGTATATACCGGTATACAGTGGTCTATGGCTATATGTATGTTTACTACGTAACTCTTTAAATAAAAATAATAAAAATCAACGAGAGATAGTTTACAAGTTATTTTCGGTATTCAACATCACCACTAATGTTAATTCGTTATCAAATGCTCCACTAACGTCTCTACCGTAGATAACAGTAAAGTCGCCAGGACAACTTTTTTTTCTGTTTACAGACGTGTGGTGGCGTTAATACTTACATTTCTACACCCATGATTTCAGGAAAGTTAGAAGGGGCTATCTGGAGAGTCTGTGTCATTTTATGTCTTCATCTGTGTCATATTATGGCTATAAATTAACAAATGACAAAATATCTACAAAGTGGCTACCAACAATAAAGTCGCCATCTAGTGTTTATTTACTGAGTGTACTCCCGCAGCCGTCGTCGCCCGAAAAAAAAAACGAGTAGTGAAATTTGAAACCGTCTATACTCGCAGATACAAAGCATAAAACAACGCTGTAACAGAGTTGATTATACAGTCATGATATAAACTACTGTATATCATCTTCAGTGGCACATGAAAATCAGTAGTAATGCTATAATTCGTAATATATGGCGCCTGGCAACATGATTGCAGGTAGCGACTTTACTGTCATCTACGGTAACTACTTTGTAAATCTGACGACGAACCTTAAGACAAAAAAACTCTACATTAATAACTTCTAATTAAGTGTTGAAGAAATTTAAGTGAGTGACACCCATGGAGCTATAAAGGGTATCAAATAGCTCTTAACCCCTTCACACCCAGATCATTCCTTTGCTATAAACATCATATTATGTTGTCGAGCCATAACATTTCGAAAAGTGACTGAATATACCAAATTAGTTCGTCGACATGGATACTAGACAGGTCATATCTATTCAATATTTCTTATATTCACTAAAAATCGTCTAATGGTAGCCAAATAACAGTGGAAATTACGTTCTGGGTCTCAAGGGGTTAAATGGCCCTTTATAGTTCCATGGTGAGGCCCCTAACCTGGAGGGAGGTCCAGCATCACACCTTCTTCTCCGTGGTGGTGACGGCGAGCATCTTGCGGTCGTAGGTGGCGGTCTCGAGGCAGGACAGCATGAAGGCAGCCACGTCAGAGCGGCTGGTCGTGTTGAAGGTAGAGTTGGTGTCCACGATGAACCCTTCCTCCACGTTCATCTCTTTACCTGCAGCAAAGACATGTTAGGATCACGTTTAGTACTCGTACTCTCTCTCTCTCTCTCTCTCTCTGTGTGCGTGTGTGTGATTCGTCTCACCACAAGATTAAAGTATATTATCCCTCCAGACAAGAAAACAGTGATGAGTAAAGCTGTAGAAATACTTACGCAGGTCAAATAGGGAATTAAAAAATCTTCACAAACACACGAAGAATAGAAGAAATTAAAATAAAGATAGAACAATTATCTATAATAATATAAGCGAAAGTGCGTGTGTCTCTGTGTGTGTGTGTGTGTGTGTGTGTGTGTGTGTGTGTGTGTGTGTGTGTGTGTGTGTGTGTGTGTCCGCGTTAGGTGCCGCCCCCCGTGGCACAATCCCATCATATGGCACAGTTTTGGAACCAGCTCGACCAGGGGCACATTTTAAGCCCACTTATGAGATGATCCGATCACTTTTTTTTTTTTTATTTATTTAAAAAAAAAAATGTTTAGTAGCCTATTAGCGAGAATTGTGAAAAAAATGTGAGTTGCGAGAATTGAGGAAACCTTGATGTAAGGTGATGGGTAATGGGTGAGTGAATGGGTGGGGTGATGGGTAATGGGTGTGGGGTGATGGGTGAGAGTGAATGGGTGGGGGGTGATGGGTTGGGGGTGATGGGTGATGGAATAGGTGGGGGGTAATTGGTAATGGGTGAGTGAATGGGTGTGTGGTGATGGGTAATGGGTGAGTGAATGGGTGAGGGGTGATGGGTAATGGGTGAGTGAATGGGTGGGGGGTGATGGGTAAGGCGTTAATACATACATTTCTACATCCATGATTTCAGGAAAGTTAGAAGGGGCTATCTGGAGAGTCTGTGTTTGGTGGGCCGAAGGCCCACCAAACACAGGTGGTGGGCCGAGCCCACCAATAGCCCTCCGCAGGAGCTAGCCAAAAAGTCCGCCCGGAGGGCGGCTTTGCGGCTAGTAGACTCATAAATATTATAGTTCATTGCAAGGATACTGTTGACACAATATGGAAAACGTGACGTAAGTTCAAGGCCACCGTCATGGATGCTACTGTAGATAGCACTAGAGTCGCCAGTCATTCGCCACGTACTGCACTTATGTCGCCAGGCACAATATATTACGCATTTTAGCATCACTACAGACTTGTATATGTGCCACTGAAGAGGCATGCACAGTAGTTTATACTATGTACATCACACTACATGTCTTCAGTGGCACATAAAAGTCTGTAGTGATGCTAAAATTCGTAATATATTGTGCCTGGCGACATTAGTGCAGTAGCAAGTGACTGGCGACTATATAGTGTTATCTACGGTACTATAATGTTGCCTGGGATCGGTACGCACCTGACAGAACAGAGTTCTTCAGCCCAGCAGGTCTGACCACGGTGTAGTTGATGTCCTGGCAGGAGGTCTCCAGGTGCTGCTCCATCTGCCGCATGTTGGTGAGGACGGGGCGCAGGAAAGGTATCAACATCCAGTTCACCACAAACCCTAACTTGGCGGCGGATGAGGCTGCGGGAAGGACGTAACCACCATCAGTAAGCCTATACATGCATCAAAGTGAGGAAGGAACAGCAACACAGAAAAACAGGAGCAAAACAGCAACACATATACACAGCATCACAGAATAGCAGAGACCAACACAACACTATTGAACCGCCCGTGAGGCTTCATAACTTTTATCGCTGTAAAAGAAGGAGGCGATTCAGTAACAAATGTATGCTGTTCATGTTTCCTACAAGATGATAAGTATGATGGAACACTCACGCTCTGTGAACCAGGAAGTCATGGTGACAATGCGGCTGATGTTGGACTTTCGCATGGCGCCCACGATAGCCGTCATGGACTTACTGTAACCCCTGCAACGACAATAACACCAATAATAAGCAATCATAAGAACATCAGAAAATAAGGAAGCTACAATTAAGAGGCTGTGAGACCTACACGTGGTAGTTCCTGTTACTTAACACTACCTTTCCTTCTACCATCCACCTTTCATCTCATCCATGAATTTATCCAGTCATGTCAACCATTCACAAGTGCTCGTTAAAACACCCAACAATACCTGACCATTAGTACATATCGAGCTTGTTATTATGTGTGATTGGTAGTATAATAACAGGAAAACATGGGTTATTGGCATTACTCACGTCACAGGCTGAGGGTTGCGCGGGAAGCCGAGACATGAGACCACGGCATCCTGCTGGGCCAGCACGGGCGTGAGGGAGGCTTCGTCAAACACGTCCCCCTTCACCACCTGGGAGAAAATACTAGTTACCCTCAGAGACAGTTTTCTGACTTTTAGAGAATATAATACTGACATATCTCGATCACATAGCTTTTGATAACTAGAGGATACTAGCTATACGGAAAAATGTTTATCACAAACAAACCACCTGGGATAAATTACTGCGGAGTTACCCTCAGAGACATGGTTTTCTTTGACTTGTACAGAATGAAATACTGACATATCTTACATATAGCCTTTGATAACTATAGAAGATACAAGAACAAATAATCACAGGGAAGATAATGAAAATGTAATGTGCGTCAGAGGGAATCGATAACTACCAAACATTCCTGCCGATAATTTTAAAATGTTTGCCAAGCCACATTTCAGTCATGCGCGGGGGGGAACATCCTTATGGGGCGTGGCTGACAGTCCTTCCATAACAGCAGAATCATAATGTCAGTCAACAGTCAGTGCTGAGTCACTATAAACTTCTCTCCCTCTTCGCCTTTAGACTTACTTTCAGGTTGTCATGAGTTTCGGTGACTTTCTCGGGGTTCCTGACGACGGCGGTGACGGCGTGACCTTCCTGCAGGGCCTGGCGCACCACCTCCTTGCCTGTCTGTCCTGTAGCTCCTATCACCGCGACCTTCATCCTTCCTCTCTCTGTAGGAAAAGTACTTAAACTGAATACTCATCGAATCTCTCTCTCTCTCTTGACCCCCCTTCCCTCTCTCTCTCTCTCGACTCCACCCGAGACCACCGAGACACACTCGGTGGTCACGCTCCACCCCTCTCTCTCTCTCTCTCTGAGTAAGCGATGACTCGGTACTCTATAACAATTGCGATAACAAAATTAAGGTTGCTCCTATCACTACGACCTTCATTCCTTCTCACTCTGTAGGAAAAGCACTTAAACTGAATACTCATCTCGATCTCTCTCGACTCTCCAATTCCCTCTCTCCCTCTCTCTCTGAGTAAGCGATGATTCGATTGTCTACAACATTTACAATCACAAAAATACAATCTTAAACACCTCATGATGCATCTATTGAACTCAGCGTCTCTTTTCTTTTAGTTTAAGTCCCTGAAAAAGCCTCTAACCTGTTGCTCGGTGCTCGGACAGTTGATCAGCGATAGTGTGTGTGGTGAAGAGGAATGAGTCAGGCATATGCTGGGGCTGGATGAGTGCATGATAAGCTATCTATATGTAGTTTGGTTAATTGCGGCGTTGCTATATTGATTTAATGCATGACCTGTATAAGAATTAACCTCAGGACATCTTGAATAAGGTTATAGTCTCAAAAATATGTTGGGTATGGGAAGGTAGAACAAGAAGTAACGGATTCAAGCTGGAAAAGCGTAGATTTAATAAGGAAATTGGGAGAAACTGGTTCACAAATAGAGTGGTGAATGATTGGAATAGACTAAGTCGTCAGGTGGTCAATGCGGAGTCTATTGGGGTCTTTAAAAGGAGTCTGGATAAATTCATGGATGGGGAAGAGAGGTGGATATAGGTAGAGTTAAGTAACAGGAAGTATACCTCGTGTAGGTCTCGCGGCCTCATGTGGCTTCCTTATTTTCTTATATTCTTATGTATGCAGTTTGCCAGCTAGATTCAACTTAAATGGTCTTGAAGCTGAAGGAATGACTATGTGATTACTTATCTTATTGCATGTTGGGTAAGCACTACTTCAGATATATGTGATAACACTAGCAATGAACAGGAAATGTATATATGTACAATGACATGTAAATATTGTGTAGCTCAAGGCTAAGGGAGAAGGCCAGCTCTCTCTCGGCTTTGGTGTAGGTAGCTATAACCTAATAAAAGTTAAAACTAGCATATTCAGAAAGCAAAGAGGCCTGGATAAATGGAACACGTTAAAAAAGTATAAGAATAGCAAGGTATCCCATGTGCCTTGTGAAGTGACTGTTCTCCATTGCATAGTGAAACAACAGTCAAGTGTAAATGCAGTTACCATGGCGACGAGAAAGACGCGAATGTATCCAGCCTCGCCACCTCCCTCTGACTATATACATAAGCACATAAGAAAATAAGGAAATAAGGAAGCTACAAGAGGCCGTGACCTACCGTACACCTATACCTAGCGCTCTGTACCACCACCACTACAAACCATGGTAACCTAATCATAGGATCTCATTAATTTTGTGATAACAGTGATATGGTTTGATGTCCACAGTGGGCAGGGATGTCAGGCACTCAAAGCTGCATACTGTTTGTTATACTCAAATAATCTTATAACCTTTCCCAGTAGGGCCCTTTATCCCCCCCCCCCCTTAATGACCCCCTACCGTAGATAACACTATAGTCGCCAGTCACTTGCTACTGCACTAATGTCGCCAGGCACAATACATTACGAATTTTATAATTTTAACATACCCATACAGGAAATGAGTAATTTACATCAAAAGTAATTACATTCTATCGATATAAACACATCTTGTAATCCAATGCATCTAAAATCTGCATAATAAAAATATCAAAAGAAAATATCAAATATCAAAAGAAAAATATTTGGAAAAAAATTAATATGTTTTTAACTTTTCATCCAAACACCTTAGTGCAGACATTTTACCATTCATCTTTACACCTTGCCTGATCCTTAATTATGTAGATCAAGGACTGAAGAAATTGATCCTCATTTATGTAGATCAAGGACTGAAGAAACTGATCCTTAATTATGTAGATCAAGGACAGAAGAAACTGATCCTTATTTATGTAGATCAAGGACTGAAGAAACTGATCCTTAATTATGTAGATCAAGGACTGAAGAAACTGATCCTTATTTATGTAGATCAAGGACAGAAGAAACTGATCCTTATTTATGTAGATCAAGGACTGAAGAAATTGATTAGGAACTACACAGAACAAAATTGACACAGAAACTACCACGTGTAGGTCTCATGGCCTCTTGCAGCTTTCTTATTTTCTTATTTTCTTATGACTGAATTTTCCCTCAGCCTCCCAAGAAGAAAGGAGAGAAGGGGAAGGGGAAGCGAGGGTCCAAGAAGACAGGGAGTGGTCGTGCCCAGATCCTGATAGACGGCGTGCCCATCAACACCATGACCAAGGAGCAGCTGGAGGGACACGTGGTCAGGTCAGGTCACGTACTGTACCTCAATGACAGCATCCATATATTACGAATTACAGCATCACTACTGATTTGTATGTGCCACTGAAGATGATACAGTAGTTTATATCATGACTGTATAATCTACCCTGTTTCAGCGTTGTTTTATGCTTTGTATCTGCAAGTATATACAGTTTCAAATTTCATACTGTACCTCAATGACAGCATGACAGCGTGGACATGTGCTTCTGAAGATAGGCATATAACACTCACTTATAGTCTATTTTCTGTAACGAGGTGAAAAATCCTGCCCCCTTGCTGCTTACTGACTGATATTTGATGCCAGAAGGGAATACTACACTTCTTCTAAATTTCAGCTGTATTTTATCATAGTTAACCATATTATCAGGTAAACATAGACATAACTTTAAGCATGGGACCTTAAGATAGAATGGAATTTTTGCCTCGTTAAAAAAAATTGACTATAGTAACTTGTGCTATTCAGTTTTGATGATTTTATGCGACGCAACAATAGGAGACCCTTGAGCAATAATGTACCTTTAATGCGTCCTTTAAATTTCCTACAAATTAGATCCTTATGACAAGATGATACTACTTAAATGGTACTACATCTATAAACATGAAACCATGAATTTAGAGGAACTACCACGTGTAGGTCTCACGGCCTCTTGTAGCTTCCTTATTTTCTTATGTTCTTAATTCCCCTGTAGCTTCCTTATTTTCTTATGTTCTCAATTCCCCTGCAGCTTCCTTATTTTCTTATGTTCTTAATTCCCCTGTAGCTTCCTTATTTTCTTATGTTCTTAATTCCCCTGTAGCTTCCTTATTTTCTTATGTTCTTAATTCCCCTGTAGCTTCCTTATTTTCTTATGTTCTTAATTCCCCTGTAGCTTCCTTATTTTCTTATGTTCTTAATTCCCCTGTAGCTTCCTTATTTTCTTATGTTCTCAATTCCCCTGTAGCTTCCTTATTTTCTTATGTTCTTAATTCCCCTGTAGCTTCCTTATTTTCTTATGTTCTTAATTCCCCTGTAGCTTCCTTATTTTCTTATGTTCTCAATTCCCCTGCAGCTTCCTTATTTTCTTATGTTCTTAATTCCCCTGCAGCTTCCTTATTTTCTTATGTTCTCAATTCCCCTGCAGCTTCCTTATTTTCTTATGTTCTTAATTCCCCTGTAGCTTCCTTATCTTCTTATGTTCTCAATTCCCCTGTAGCTTCCTTATTTTCTTATGTTCTCAATTCCCCTGTAGCTTCCTTATTTTCTTATGTTCTTAATTCCCCTGTAGCTTCCTTATGTTCTTAATTCCCCTGTAGCTTCCTTATTTTCTTATGTTCTCAATTCCCCTGTAGCTTCCTTATTTTCTTATGTTCTTAATTCCCCTGTAGCTTCCTTATTTTCTTATGTTCTCAATTCCCCTGTAGCTTCCTTATTTTCTTATGTTCTTAATTCCCCTGTAGCTTCCTTATTTTCTTATGTTCTCAATTCCCCTGTAGCTTCCTTATTTTCTTATGTTCTCAATTCCCCTGTAGCTTCCTTATTTTCTTATGTTCTTAATTCCCCTGCAGCTTCCTTATTTTCTTATGTTCTCAATTCCCCTGTAGCTTCCTTATTTTCTTAAGTTCTTAATTCCCCTGTAGCTTCCTTATTTTCTTATGTTCTTAATTCCCCTGTAGCTTCCTTATTTTCTTATGTTCTCAATTCCCCTGTAGCTTCCTTATTTTCTTATGTTCTTAATTCCCCTGTAGCTTCCTTATTTTCTTAAGTTCTTAATTCCCCTGTAGCTTCCTTATTTTCTTATGTTCTTAATTCCCCTGTAGCTTCCTTATTTTCTTATGTTCTCAATTCCCCTGTAGCTTCCTTATTTTCTTATGTTCTCAATTCCCCTGTAGCTTCCTTATTTTCTTATGTTCTCAATTCCCCTGTAGCTTCCTTATTTTCTTATGTTCTCAATTCCCCTGTAGCTTCCTTATTTTCTTATTTTCTCAATTCCCCTGTAGCTTCCTTATTTTCTTATGTTCTTAATTCCCCTGTAGCTTCCTTATTTTCTTATGTTCTTAATTCCCCTGTAGCTTCCTTATTTTCTTATGTTCTCAATTCCCCTGTAGCTTCCTTATTTTCTTATGTTCTTAATTCCCCTGCAACTTCCTTATTTTCTTATGTTCTTAATTCCCCTGCAGCTTCCTTATTTTCTTATGTTCTTAATTCCCCTGCAGCTTCCTTATGTTCTTAGTTCCCCTGTAGCTTCCTTATTTTCTTATGTTCTCAATTCCCCTGCAGCTTCCTTATTTTCTTATGTTCTTAATTCCCCTGTAGCTTCCTTATCTTCTTATGTTCTCAATTCCCCTGTAGCTTCCTTATGTTCTTATGTTCTCAATTCCCCTGCAGCTTCCTTATTTTCTTATGTTCTTAATTCCCCTGTAGCTTCCTTATTTTCTTATGTTCTCAATTCCCCTGTAGCTTCCTTATTTTCTTATGTTCTTAATTCCCCTGTAGCTTCCTTATTTTCTTATGTTCTCAATTCCCCTGTAGCTTCCTTATTTTCTTATGTTCTCAATTCCCCTGTAGCTTCCTTATTTTCTTATGTTCTCAATTCCCCTGCAGCTTCCTTATTTTCTTATGTTCTCAATTCCCCTGTAGCTTCCTTATTTTCTTATGTTCTCAATTCCCTTGTAGCTTCCTTATTTTCTTATGTTCTCAATTCCCCTGTAGCTTCCTTATTTTCTTATGTTCTCAATTCCCTTGTAGCTTCCTTATTTTCTTATGTTCTCAATTCCCCTGTAGCTTCCTTATTTTCTTATGTTCTTAATTCCCCTGTAGCTTCCTTATTTTCTTATGTTCTCAATTCCCCTGCAGCTTCCTTATTTTCTTATGTTCTTAATTCCCCTGCAGCTTCCTTATTTTCTTATGTTCTCAATTCCCCTGTAGCTTCCTTATTTTCTTATGTTCTTAATTCCCCTGTAGCTTCCTTATTTTCTTATGTTCTTAATTCCCCTGTAGCTTCCTTATTTTCTTATGTTCTTAATTCCCCTGCAGCTTCCTTATTTTCTTATGTTCTCAATTCCCCTGCAGCTTCCTTATTTTCTTATGTTCTTAATTCCCCTGCAGCTTCCTTATTTTCTTATGTTCTCAATTCCCCTGCAGCTTCCTTATGTTCTTAATTCCCCATCAGGTTAAGGAATGAACTAGAGCGAGAGAGGGAAGAGCGTAACTATGTGCAGAGTGAGCTTGAGCGCGTGCAGAGGCTGTGGGAGGTGGCGGCCGAGAACCTGGACAACCTTCGGAAGGAACTCAGGTAATGTGTGAAGCTTTGGGCGAATAATGATGAAGCCTTTAACCCCTTGAGACCCAGAACATAATTTCCATTGTAATTTGGCTACCATTAGACAATTTTTAGTGAATATAAGCAATATTTTATAGATATGACCTGTTTAGTATCCTTGTCGACTAACTCAATTGGTATGTTCAGTTATTTTTTGTAATTTTATGGCTTGACAATATACATTTTTTTACAGCAAAGGAAAGGTCTGGGTGTGAAGGGGTTAAGATCATCCAACATTCATGGGCTACATAAATGGAAACAGGAATAAGACAGATTTCTGCTAAAAAAGTGTTGATTTATAATTGCAAAGGACATACTTTCCTTAAGAAGTTGATTGATTTAATGCCAAAAAGGGTGAAATGTGCCAGACTTCAGAGGTCATATGGCACTCCTTAAGACATTCATTATTGCATTGACGTATTGCTCCTTAAGACATTCATTATTGCATTGACGTATTGCTCCTTAAGACATTCATTATTGCACTGATGTATTGCTCCTTAAGACATTCATTATTGCATTGACGTATTGCTCCTTAAGACATTCATTATTGCATTGACGTATTGCTCCTTAAGACATTCATTATTGCACTGATGTATTGCTCCTTAAGACATTCATTATTGCACTGATGTATTGCTCCTTAAGACATTCATTATTGCACTGATGTATTGCTCCTTAAGACATTCATTATTGCACTGATGTATTGCTCCTTAAGACATTCATTATTGCACTGATGTATTGCTCCTTAAGACGTTCATTATTTATAACTATATATGACATACTTTTAAGACATTCATTATTACACTGATGTATTGCTCCTTAACCCCTTGAGACCCAGAACGTAATTTTCATTGTAATTTGCTACCATTAGATGCTTTTTACTGAATATAAGCAATATTTTATATATATGACCTGTTTAGTATCCTTGTCCACTAACTAATTTGGTATATTAAGTTGCTTTTCGTAATTTTATGGCTCGACAACATGCAATTTTTCATAGCGATGGAAAGCTCTGGGCTGTGAAGGGGTTATGACGTTCATTATTTATAACTGTACAGGACAAACTTTTAAGACGTTAATTATTGCATTGACGTACGTTCATCGCCAGACACAAGGATGTAGAGATCGGAGAGGCTGAGGAGAAGCACCAGCAGGAGATAGGTGTGTACCAGCAGAAGATGAAGCACCTCATGTACACCCAGGAGAACACGCTGGCTCAACTGCAGGTCAGTCAGGGTTCTTGCAGAGAGGTCAACGAGGCACTCCGCACTAAATAGAAGTGGTAATCCCATACCTTCATTCTTTCGGGCCTTCACCTATACCATCACAGGTGTCGCTGTAAAAAATCCAGCCTGCGTCAACCAACGGGCGGAGGGCCAACCATCACGTCCTTCCAGACTGATAAAATAAATAGTCTACAGGCGCTATAGGCTTCAACGTAAAAAACAAAACAAAAAGAAACCCTTTTTTCAATGGGGATTATTTGGTTTCCCAGCATCACGCTATTTTTTGGTGAATTTTATTCCGATGTATTTTTTAAAAAGAAATAACCCGAACATTAATATTATGACCAATTTTGACATATTTTTGACGTTCATGGTATATCTTTGGTTTAATTACATATGACATCAGGGTAGTCTTTCTGATTAAGTAAACCCTTAGTTGAACAGAATCGATGACAGTGCGTTTTGTTTTAATGATCTGGACAAATGATGATACGTACTGTACATAAATTGATCATATTAACCATGGAGGTAGTATGGGTGGAGACGCCCTGAGCCGCGCGGTCTGTGTTGTCTGGTGAAGCCACCGCTCTCCCCCGTCCGCCATACTGCTGTGGGCAATGTCATAACTGGGTGACTGAGATACCCACTCTTTCTTTTCCCTTTTTACACTGTTTGCACTTAGAATGGACCGACGTTACTCCCAGGAATCTCAAAACATTTCCATGGGATGATTTATCTCTTCTTGGCAGTAGAGTTGTGGCTCCCGTAACCCACAGCAATATGGCCCACTTGGCTTCAACCCGCGCGGCTCAGGGCGTCTCCACCCATACTACCTCCATGATATTAACGCTCTTTGAAAGTTTAAAATTGTATAACCGCTAGTTTATGTGTCTTTCAGATAGACAGTGAGGAGGCCTTGTTGAACCTCCACACAGACTGTCTTGCCGAGGAGAATCTTGTGACGCAGGAGAAGGAGGACTTGAGGAAGCAGCTCCAGGACACTGAGAACAATTACCTGGCCATCATAGCCAACATGAAAGTGGTAAGTGGTACGGCCCTTATAAGTACAGCAAGCAATGAGGAGCACTTGTTAACCCCTTCACGCCCAGATCTTTCCTTGGCTATAAAAAATTGTATGTTGTTAGCCATAAAATTACGAAAAGTGACTGAATATACCAAATTAGCCAGTGGACAAGGATACTAAGCAGGTCATAGCTATAAAATACTGTTAACTACTACCTGATCGCCTAGTCTCCACGTGAGGTGATTAGCGGACCTACCTTCAGCTAATTGCCTTTAATGAGAGCAAATAATTATCAGGAGTATTTAGAAAGTTTGTTCAGGTGAAGTTGGTGGTGCTTCATTTTGGCGTGCTTTTGGAGGTCGATCCTATATGAGTGTTGGGGAAGCACAGGGCGAAAATATTGCTTATATTCACTAAAAATCGTCTATTGGTACCCAGATTACTATGGAAATTACGTTCTGGGACTCAAGGGGTCAAGGCATTCCTCAAGGGGAGTGAATAACCTGCCTCTGTATAGTTTATTTTTTTAACAAGGCAAAAAATCCATTCTATCTTAAAGGTCTCATGCTTAAAATGATGCCTATGTTTACCTGATAATAGGGTTAACTAGGATAAAATACAACATAAATTTAGAAGAAGCGTAGTATTCCCTTCTCCTGGCATCAAATATCAGTCAGTAAGCACCAAGGGGTCGGGATTTTTTGCCTCGTTAAAAAAAATAGACTAGTGACTGGCGGCTCAAGTGACCAGTGTGTTGGCTAGTAAAAAAATTGAAGCTGAAGTGAAAATAGTTAGTCAGTCATATGTTTACTTATCGACATCTGATATTCAAAATCACGGTTACTGAATGCCTTCTCCTCTCTTGCTTGTTTTGTTAACCCTATAAGGACCAAGAATATATTTATGCCTAGGAAAAATTTGATGATCACTAAAATCTATCTATCTTAACGAGCTTTATTGAAAGTCGCTACGAGGGATTTTCTTCCCTTACAAAGCATGTATTTAACCCCTTCAGACCCAGAACATAATTTCCATTGTAATTTGGCTACCATTAGATGGTTTTTAGTGCATATAAGCAATGTTTTATAGCTAAGACCTGTTTAATATCCTTGTCCACTAGCTAATTTGGTATATTTAGTTAGTTTTCGTAATTTTATGGCTAACAACAAACTTTTTTTTATAGCAAAGGAAAGATCTGGGCGTGAAGCGGTTAAAGTGGTCCATAATCGTACCATTCGTCGTTATAGGGTTCAGGTTATAATGATTGTTTTTTAATCGGCAGACGCACAGCAAGGCCCTGGACACCCTGCGGCAGGAGTTTGAGGCGGAGGCCACGGAGATGGAGGCCAAGTACGTCAAGAAGATTAAGGATCTCCAGAACCAACTTGATCTCAAACGCAAAACAGAGTTAATAGCTCAAGAGGAGAAAAAGAACAACTTTTTGGCAACCATCATAGCCAATCATGAGAAAACGTTTGATGAAATGAAGAAATATTACACAGACATCACTGCAACTAATCTTAAACTCATAACAGAGCTGAAGGTAATGTTCTGAGGGAGAATTCTGGTGATGATCAGAGGAGGGATAGGATTAAAAATATTTGTATAAAAGAATGCAGGTTGTGTTACATAAGAACATAAGGAAGCTACAAGAGGCCGTGAGACCTACACGAGGTAGTTCCTGTTACTTAACTCTACCTATATCCACCTCTCTTCCCCATCCATGAATTTATCCAGACTCCTTTTAAAGACCCCAATAGACTCCACATTGACCACCTGACGACTGAGTCCATTCTAATCATTCGTCAGGTGGTCAATGCGGAGTCTATTGGGGTCTTTAAAAGGAGTCTACAGAGTCTTTTAATTTAGCACTCGAACCAATTGCATTGTGATCTCAACAGGGAGAGCTTGCCGAACAGAAGGAGCGGGAGCATAAGCTGGAGCAGGAGATGGGTGCTGCCGTGTCTGGGCGCTCGCGTCTCGAAGACCAAGTGGCTAATCTGCGTAAGAAGCTTGCAGACACCCAGCGGTCCATGCAGCGCTCACAGAGGGACAAGGAGAGCTATCTTGTAAGTCACAGTAGAGGGTGAAATTACTGCAAAATATCAGTGCTAAACAATACTTCCTGGTAAAATGGTGCCCAGTCTAAAAGAGACAGTTAGCTCTCTCCCCTTATAAATGCATATGCTTAATCTTGGGTCGGGTTATTGATCTGTTATTCTTGGACACATACACCACTGTCGTCCTCAGTACCGTTAGCAGCCTTCCTTACAGACTGACCCACTGTTGGAAGGGTGGGTAGACAGCTCAAGTGAGTGTCAGGTGCCCTAGCTAGGATTTAAATCCTACCGAGTCTGCTGACCAGAAATTTATGGAATCATTCTCATTGAAATATTCGAATATTGTTTGAAATTTCGTGTAGAATATCTTTTCACAGAGTGTCTTCTTTTGTTTCAGACAAGCCAAGCACAGGTAAAAGTTCTGACCAGTGAAAAAGAAGCTTTGCAATGGGAGCATGAAGTCCTGAAGCAGAAGGCAGAGGCGGTAGGTTGGCCCTAGTCACTTGGATCAGTTTCTCTGTAATAATATTATATCAGTGAAGCTTTTGTTTCAGCCCTAAGATTGTGTCCCATCCACCCCAAACAGATAGAACGTGAGCGCAAGGAGCTGTACGACCACTTTGTGGCGGTGGTGGGCGAGGTGCAGCAGCGCAGCGAGCTCAGGAACATTGTGCTGGAGAAGAAACTGAACCAGGTGAACTGATGAACTCTTAGCCCTCTTAACCCCTCCTAGTCGACTGTCATTATGTAACGACACTTGCTATGGTGGACATTCTGTTCAGCCGTCATATGATCCAGAGAGATTCCTGCTGAACTATTTGAGTGGCATTAGTTAACCCCTTCATGCCCAGATCTTTCCTTGGCTATATAAAATCGTCTGTTGTTAGCCATTAAATAACGAAAAGTAACTAAATATATCAAATTAGCAAGTGGACAAGGATTCTGAACAGGTCATAGCTATAAAACATTGCTTATATTCACTAAAAATTGTTGTCTAATGGTAGTCAAATTACAATGGAAATTACGTTCTGGGCCTCAAGGGGTTAAGAGCAGCAGCATATGTACCATACAATTCCACCTTTTTTATTTTTCTGAATTTTGGTGTACATTTTCAATTGCTCGCATCATCCCAATTTTTTTTTCAGGTGTCCGATAATTTAGAGAAGAAAGAAGCCGTGCTGTCCGAGGTGTTGACAGCGGCCAACCTCGATCCTGTCTCCTTCAACCAAGTCAGTCACCAACTGGAAGTGAGTCTTGATGGTGATGTTGTTTCTCTTCCTTCCAAGCAGTTTTGTACGAGTTATCGAAGGCTTCTGTATCAGTGTACTATTGATTAGCTATTTTTCTGAGGATGCTAGATGAAAATACACAGACTTAGGGACCTGCTAGCTTGGTCTGTCATATTGTTTTAAAGGGATTTTCTATCATCTTCTGTCACTTGGGATTTATTGATAGTTTCCTTCATCAATAGCCGCTTGATAACCTCTGACTTTGAGAAACACTATGAAATGTGGGCCTTTAGCTAATTAGTCATATTAAAGTTAATTAATTAAAGTCAAAGTTAGTTATTTTCATATGAAAGTAATTCAAATATTCTGCGTTCTGTGCACACTGAAGGATTGGATCTACGAGTGTAGTTTATTTTGTGCGGGGTCACGATCCATTATTTTTTTAATGCTAATTTGGTTTATTTATTCTTTTTTCTTGCAGCGCATAATTGATGAGAAGAACCAGGTGGTTGTCGGGCTGAGGGAGGAGGTGGCCAGCCTGCGGCGCATGTACACGGAGCTGATGGAACAGCACCAGACGGCCCTCAGGGCGGCCCGCCAGCCCAGGCCACCCACCAAACTCCCACACATACCATTATAAAGGACAACACTAATCTTATATACATGTACATGCATACAGTACATACAGACCACTGCAGGGGTTATAACTATGTACTGTAATAGTTCCTCTGTGACAGGAAACAAATGCTTGAGTGCTCAGGCTATCAGAAAGTAGTGCCTTTCCTTTTGTCTCTGTAGTTTCAGAAAACACACAACTGACTGACATCAGGTTCCATTTTATATTGATATTTCTGCTACTAGGACATTTCCTATCTACTACTATTTCTAGGAGATAGGATACATTTAATGCCACATTGAATGGCAAGAGCCTTGGTAGCCAAGGCTCTGTAACTCTACTTTCATGTACATTTGGTGCTGGGATGGGTGGCGTTGACTTTGCAGCAGCAGCGGGTGGTGGCAGGATTTGGTGATGCGGTGGCACCAAGAAGACTGCTGCCATGCCATATTAATTGCAGGACGCAAATTAGACGGAAGCATTTTATTCGGTCTTGAACACAGTTAATGCTAAAGAACCTTTACTAAGTTACCATTGTACCAGTCTTGTAAGTGTAACACTCATCCCAGAGGACCAGGAAACCTTTGCCTTCCTGTCCGGGCGATGGAGGGAAGCGTTTATTCTTGTGACGTTTGTATCATCAGTAAGGAGTCAAAGAAAAGTCCTTGCGTGAAAATGCCTCAAACATTCATTGCAATAAAGTATGGAGGGAGATCACCAATAAACCAATACACCTCATCTTAAAAACAAGAACAAATGTATAAAGTAGTTTCATATTTGATTCCGTACAAATGTAACAAACTCATCATGTAAACTGGGAGTACAACGGTGAAATATTTGTGAGGGAGGGAAGGGAGACGGAAGAATAAAACCAATGTGAGCGGCGAGCAGCCGCGAGGACGAGCGGCCGGCTGCTGCTGCTGCTGCGGAAATACACGTGTGATCTCTAACCACTAGTCTCGTGTTCCCCATCTTTGTCATAATGGAGACTAGACGGTCACTCTCAAATTACATACAACTTATTCTGCGTAAAACATCAAATGTCTCCGGAGTGTTGGCATGGAGGCGTGGCAGAGATGGCAAGGTGAGTGCCGTGAGTGCCCGAGTCATTGATCTGCTCACTCATACAAGGGAAAGACTCACAACACACAGTAACGCTGAAATGTTCTCAAATATTATGATAAGTATGATGAAATTCGAGAATGATGAAATGCCCGTGACTCCGGCCTTCACAGGGAACAAGACTTTAATGCCACGCACAATAAGTAAAAAGTGAGACCAAAGATTAGAGGACAATTTTTTGATTTTTTTTTCAAGATTTTCTTTGATATACTCTAAAATCAATATAAAAACCCATAGCTATCACTAAAATTGTAATACAACTGACGCCATCAGCATATTCAAATATCCAACTACTGCCTTGAATGAAATATTTTAGTCATTGAAGAAAGCTTATACAACAGTTCCTTGATACACATTCATGTCTTTTGTTTCCTCCCTCAAACTGGTGCCTCAGTTGTGTGGGTAGTGCCGGTGTAGTGTTGCTGGTGCCACCACAACACACAACACCGTCCATGCTACACAGTCACCCCTTGTGCCACGCTTCCGTTCCTCCTTACCTGACATCAAAGGCTGGAATACTCCAACGCTCAAGCCTCTACTACACACAGTGGACCACAGACAACACGGCTCACACTCTCAATGCCACAAGAGAAAAGCTAAAAGATATCATGAAGTAGGACACTCCTGGAGGGTTCCTGGGGTATAAAAGCTACGGCTAGATTGATATT
This sequence comes from Chionoecetes opilio, assembly GCA_016584305.1. Lineage (NCBI taxonomy): Eukaryota > Metazoa > Arthropoda > Malacostraca > Decapoda > Majidae > Chionoecetes > Chionoecetes opilio. The sequence continues at coordinate 462,771 of JACEEZ010013729.1, forward strand.
CTGCCTAAGGGATATGCACTCGGACTCTGTTTTTATATGTAAATAAACTGTTTATTTAAAGATACGATTGTTTGGTAAGGTAACGGCATCTGGCGCTAATGTGCAGCCAGAGACACAAACCATCCAGCTCCTTGGCTAGCACTATCATTATTCTCAGAATTTAATGTTGACCAGTACTCGGAACTTAAGAGAGCCGGGACAGAGAAGGACGTTAAGGAGGTATAGTGTGTACTGCTGCCTTTGTGTGGCCGTCACTCACTCCTGAACCACCCACCGCTAGGAGGTCACCCTTGTACTCACAAGTGATATGTTCCCTAGGTATGTATGTGTATGTACCATTGTACCAATACCGGAAATGTACTCAGAAGGATTTATGATTCATAATACAAACTATGCATGATGTGTGGTGTGCATAGGGTTAAGTATGCAGATGTAAATTAATAAAACATCAAGACTTACTAAGTGAACCCGAGTACTGTGCTACAACATGCTCTCACTTCCTATGGACAGAGAGATGTCTCCTTCATGTATGCTAGGTTTGATTTTTGTCAATGCTGCACAACTGCTGTGCTTATCACGCCACTATCTCCATGTGTCACAGACACACAGAAAAAGTTGACAAACGACCCAACAACATGCATGCAGACATGCACAAGTACAGACACACATGCGTGTGCACCAAGGACAGGTACACATCCCCCACCACACACACACACACACACACACACCACCGTGGCTACACCCCCCACCCAAGACTCCTGTGTGTATCAAGGATTGACTGAAGTATTAAGGCACTGGAATTTGCAGATGCCACTTATCAGTTGTTTCTAATTAAAGAAGACAGCAACAATTTAACAATTTAATCCTGGCAAGGATTAAGTAAAGAAAACATACATATACAACAGTATCCCTAACTCGTTTAGTTAACTAGCTTAGTTTAGCAAGTGTCATTTAAATAGATGCTAAAATTCACCTTCAAATTTTCCTCTGTGCATTGGTCTCATATCTCATATAAATGTCTTTTATTTAAGAATAATAGCTACTCTAAGGAAACAGTCCTGCAATGCAATGAGACTTTCTGGTTACCTGATCACGTAACACAAGCAATAACCGAACCCTTCACGGCTTTCAGGTCGTCACTGTTCACGCAATGCCAGGCGTCCCGCATCATTGTGCCGACGGAGATCATGGTCGTTACCGTTTGATGAGAAGCAGTACTTGTACCACTACGTATAAAACACAAGTAAAGGTCCATACAAACTTTGAATCCTAAAAAAATATTCAGAAATTTGTAAAAGTTGCTGAAAATACTTAATGGTTCATAGGTAAGACTGGACTTCATTAAATTATTTTCTATTATGATTAAAAGTTTGATGAAATGAGTCTACACCACTACACCACTACAACAAAGTTCCTGTATTTCACTTCTCCTTTTGCAAATAGAATCTGGACTCACGTAGCTAGTCTTCATCAGTGGTCTCCTGTTCCAGCTCTTCTATCTGCTGCACCACTTCTTCTTTTCTCTTCACCTTCTCCAGCTGCTCGGGTTCGGGGTTCTTGATGTCACCACTAGCGATCTGTCTCTCAAGCTTCTCAATATCTCGTAACTTTTTCTTTAGGTTTCTTAAGCGCTTTGTGGGATCGGACGCAACCTCCTGTCTCCCGCCTGCCATAGATAAAATAAGAATATAATTATAAAAGATCAGAGAAACTAATACGATATACAAGAATTTTTAGTCTTTATCACAATGTCTAATTTACAGTGTACAAATGAGGTTTTTTTTACTGATTACAAAAACTATTGAAATCTAAATATGTAAAGTTAGCTTCACGCCCAGATCTTTCCTTTGCTATATAAAATTGTCTGTTGTAATGCCATAAAATTACAAAAAGTAACTGAATATACCAAATTATCTAGTCGACAAGGATACTAAACAGGTCATGTCGATAAAATATTGCCTATATTTGCTAAAAATAGTCTAATGGTACCCAGATTAAAATGGAAATTACGTTATGGGTCTCAAGGGTTTAATAGTTAATTGTGGTTTATTTATTACACAGAGAGGAAAGCACAAAGACAAACACTATAGGGGAGGAGCACTGATTTGTGGCTGTTGGGAAATGAATATTTATTGATTATAAAATTGAAATCTAAATATGTAAAGCTAATAGTAGTTAAAATAATTGGGGTTAATTTATGACACAGACAGGAAAGCACAAAGAAAATGACTACAAGTGAGGAGCATTGATTTGTGGGTGTTGGGGTTTGACAATGAATTTGCTATTCACTTCATTTTGTTTTTTACTTGCCAAAGAGTTCAGTTCTCCTCCTCCTCCTCCTCCTTTTTTTTACTTCCTTAACTCATTCTGTCCCACGTCATCTTTTTATAACTTAACACTCCTCCTCCTCCTCCTATCTATCAATCATTCAAGTTAAATTAAGATAACCAGAGACAGAATACAGAAACAGGAATTAAGTCACACATACAGGGCCGGAATTATGACCTCTTGGGGCCCCTAGGCTAATTAAATTGTGGGCCCCCTCAGACGGAGCCACCCTCTAACTCGCCCGCACCCGAATTTTTTTTACATTGTATAGCAAAATAAGTGAGCTGAAAAACAATATATACGCTACATTCACAAATAAGTGTTTTACTGTGTTTAGCACGATGATAAACAAACATGGACTGAGGCCCCATGATTTACAGCTAGGGTCCCAAACAGGGGCCCTTTATCTCAAATAAAGGCCTCAAATAGAGGCCCTTTATCTCAAATAAAGGGCCTCAAACAGGGGCCCTTTACCTCAAATTATTTGTAATTTTATCTTAAGTTAAATGAATTATTCAGCAATGCAAAATATCATTTTTCAAAAAAAATTATATATGGAAATCTTTTAGCAGGGACCCCAGGTTTGGGGCCCCCAAGCTTGAGGGGCCCTAGGCTGCAGCCTATATTAGCCTATAGGATAATCCGGCCCTGCACACATATCTTACCCATAAAACACAATAATTAATACTGATAACTCTATCTTACACAAGAACTACCACGTCTAGGTCTCACGGCCTCTTGTAGCTTCCTTATTTTCTTATGTTCTTACACTGTTTATGAATGTAACCGACGTGCATTTAACAGTCTTGCATAACTGAACCTTAACCCCTTCACGCCCAGATCTTTCCTTTGCTAAAATTGTCTGTCGTTAGCCATAAAATAACGAAAATGAATTATTGTTTTGCTGGTTTTTGGTCGTGAAGATTTCTCAGTAAAGGAAACATCACCTTGCCTATATGAAAAGCGTTTTGAATTATTTCTTGTAAACCCACCACGATCACTATTTCCAGCTGCTTGAAGTGTTTCCAGAAGGGTTTCCAGGAGCAAGCATAAGATAAGGTAAAATACTATACAGTCGACCCTCGATTTAAAGGACCTCGGTTTAACGGATTTCGGATTTAATGAACTCCATTCGCTACCGGTCAAGCGGACTAAACCATTCAAAAAGTCTGCTGCTTGAAAAATGTGTCCGTTAGGTCAGAGCCTAAATGTAAAATGTGTCCGAGCAGTGCAGTGTTCTTGCCAAATCCAGCCTGTAGCGCCAGTCACTGTTTACCTCCCAACCTAGCTACTCTGTCTGGTTGTATTTCTGATTATTCCTCATTTATTTAACTATTTTTCATGCGTTTTCTATATTTCCACAGTCTTAAATACCTTCACAGTAACGGACAATCGGGTTTAACGGACCACTTCTCCCCCCTTTTAGTCCGTTAAATCGAGGGTCAACTGTACTATATATACGCTTACCTGCTGTACTGTTGGAGATGTGGGTCTCCTCTAAGGACTTGCTGATTTCTGCATCGGTAGCATTAGCCTTCTTCTTCGCGGCCGCCGCCTTCTTCTTCTGTGACTTTGACATCCCACCTGGGTAAAAAGATAATCTAGTTTCAGACAGTAACCACTACCAACAAAGACCTGGAATCCATTTTTTATTTGATGATTATAGGTAATGATTGTACGAACATTTACATCAATAACTTAACCTCTTGAAACCCAGATCTTTCTTTTGCTATAAATAATTGTATGTTTTCGAGCCATAAAATTACGAAAAGTAGGTGAATATACCAAATGAGTTAGTGGACAAGGATACTAAACAGGTCATATCTATAAAATATTGCTTATATTCACTACAAATCGTCTAATGGTACCCAGACTACAATGCAAATTACGTTCTGGGTCTCAAGGGGTTAATCTTGGACATGGGGGAAGTGGCACTCACTCAGCTTGGCCGCCGGCACCAGGCCCGGGATGGAGGAGTCACCGGCCTGCCGTCGGCTCTTCATGGCAGACACGTCCTCCGGTGCCAGACCCACCGGGTGGTCTGATTTGGTCTTGGCCCACTGCTTGCCTTTGCTCTCATACCTGCATAACAAAACACAAACATCAGCCATACACACATGGAGCCATTCATTGCAAGAATACAATTGATACATTTTTTGATCTTCAAGAATTCTTAAGTTTATCAAATTGTTAACTTACAGCGGCATTTCTTCCTGTGGAATGTAGCCATCCTTGACCCTGCGAGCCTTGCGCCAGGTGCCATCTGGTCGCTGAGAGGCGGGGATGAAGCACTGCCCTGCAACGGAGGAAGTAGTAGAGGACAGCCCCTCTACTACAAACAGAGGATTTACCCCCCGTATCTTGAACCACAGCGTTATGTTTAATGTATCATCATTCATGCTTCTCTATATATCTCTTTCTCTGTCACACTAGAAATGGGAAAATTCTAGAGTCCTTTCCCGCCCTTATTGCTGCTTTTCTTTTCTTACCAGGCCTTCACAGATCCCTTCAGATACCTCTAAAACGTAATTATAAAGTGGGGGACATATGCCCCCTCCCCTCTACTCCAACAAACCTGGGGGAGGGGTGGGAATGCGATGTCTAGGGTTGGGGGAGTAGGGGGGGGGAGACAAAATTCACAGATTTACAGCATCTAATTTCAACAATTTAGCAGTTTAATACAATATATGGACATTGGTTACATATCCTAACTTAACTTTGGGGGGGGAGGGGGCTGTGTCCCCCTACACCCACCGCTAGATCAGTAATTTAACCTGTACCTAACCTCACCTACATCCCTCTAGCTCACCTCCCTCACACCTTGCCATACACCCCTGTGAATAATCAAGTGAACAATGATCACCACACCCTTCCCCCCTTCAGTATCTAAGTTATAGAGCCCATACAGCAATAAAATAAGTCAGTTTGCCTCAACAGTGATCAGATTATTGAATAAAAACACGTCAAATATCACATAGGTATAGGCTAAGCCTGCTTTAATAATAACGGGTAGCTGAGGAAACAATGAGCCTATTCTTATTAATCTATCCAACATAATAATACTTTTATTAAGAGTAATATAATGTAATATATCCACACACCCCTACTTACCCTTCCAAAGCCTTGAATATTGCAAGGAAAATCATAAATTGAGGTAAAAAATAAAATTTGTGGTTTTTAAGGAATATCTGGAAGTATCATGTCATTGTGAATTGGCTTAAATAGGGACTTCTAATCATTGTAACTGAAAACTGACTTCATATTCGTGTTCAGCATGCCCGAAAACTGCTAGGAACAAATTATCAAGCAAATCTATTTTTAAAAAATATTGCAAATTTTGCAATATTTTTTTGGCAAAAGAAACCACTAACAAATCAGGTTTTATATGTTCGGTGGTAATATTCCTATACAGACATGTCTGACATTTCATATTTGCATAATATAATTATCTGTTTACCGAGGGAGTGTGCAGAGTAACTAATATGCTATTAGTAATACTAATAGTCACTAATATGCCACAAATAAGGTATTTAAGGGTAAATCTCACCTTATATACTCTTAAATATGTCTGTATATCTGGGATAATAAGTAAACATAGCCGCCCAGTTGGTTTCTGAACGCTGATTGGGTGACAACGTAGCTAGGCCCCTGATTGGCTCTTAGGAATCCTGAGGTTACGAGTTACCGATTACGTATTTAAAACAAATGCCTAATAACTTTTTTATTCGTGCACTGATATAGGATTGCAGCCTTGTTGAAACCCCCAGCTTTTTTAAGACTTTTCATAAAAAGTCTCCGATATGGTCTACGTAAAAGAAATATGATGCAATCTTTTAGTAACACTACAATTTAACGATATTTTGTTGATAATTCTTTTTTACACTAAATATAGGGGGATTTTTGTGTTTTAATATATTTCGATATTTCCGCATCGTTTTATGTATAAATCGCGAGCTTGGTGGATGTATTTATTTATTTTTTGTCTGAGGGGTATTTGTTTACACTTTAACGTCTACCTTATTATTCATTCTAGTAAAGCTGTGAGGTTATTTGTGTGTGATTAGCTATGCCTACAGTGCGCAGTGTGTTTGTGTGTGCCTATGTGACGTGTTTTTCGCGGTTTTAGTGAAGGAATACGGCTGACTCAGTGGTTGAAAGGGTCAAATTATCGAAAAAACAATACATGTTTTAGTCCTTGGTTTCAACACTGAACTAGGATCTGTTACTGTTTATAAGATACACACATCATATACTATTTGCCCATATTTTTTCACGAATTATAAGAGCTTCGTTGAAAAGTCGATCTGTGTTGGTAAGTTGGCCTGGTATACCAGGCTTTTTAGGCCATATTTTGATACCCAATATTTCTTTAATTCTTCGTTATTTCATTGTTTTTGTAGGCTTATTGTGTCCTATTTATCTTTATTTTACTTTATCCGTGCTGATTTATTAATTATTTTATGTATTTGATGTGTTTTGGTTAATGAAGGGATAAGCTGCTGGGCTGCCGCCGGCAAGCCACCGTCCTGTGACGTCATGGCGTGTTTACATGTTGGGGGCGCGGGGGGTGTTCATGGCTATGGGATCATTACTAGCCTTATAACACGGGATTACTGGCTGTATGCAAGGCTGAGCAAAGGTAAATAGGGAGAATATCAATGTAGAAACCCGAAAATAGGCTCAAATACGTGAAATATTGGCTGTTATAGCTATACAGAGAGAGGAATGATGATTTCTTACGTCTATTATTTGCTATTATGTAGGTCATGTATGTCTGTTAGTGTCCCAGGAATTAGGCCTACCCCGTGTTTAGGCCTATGCCAGTATATTAGAAGGGGGGGGGGGGCGTATATGCCTAAAATACGGGGGGAGGGGTTAAAAACAGGAACTACCTCGTGTAGGTCTCACGGCCTCTTGTTGCTTCCTTATTTTATTATGTTCTTAATAAGGGCGAGAAAGGACTCTAGAATATTACCCTAGACATATCTCCATGACCACAACTATCACAGCTGTGACAAGACAAAGGACAGAGCTGGGGGCCTAGACAGGTATAATGCCATCCCCTAACCCACGACTTTCATCTCCCAGACACAACAAGCATACCCCACCACCCACACCCACACCCCCGCCCCGTCACCCAGCATCACCCACACCAGATTAAATTAAGAGGCCAAATTAAAAGACAAAATAAGAAATAAAGACCAACAAACTATAAGACAAAATACTCACCCGCATCATCCTTTACGTAATCTGCGCCTTGTGACATGTTGAGGGGGTGAGGGGCGAGTACGGCGGGCCAGGGTACGTGAGGGGCGAGTACGGCGGGCCAGGGTACGTGAGGGCCAGAGTACGGTGGGCCAGGGTACGGCGGGCCAGCAGGGTACGGCTTTCGTCTCGGCCCGCTGGGAGCACAACAAACCGATGCTGCTTTCTCGGAGCTCGGGAAATTTAGGCCGAATTTACATATTTTGATTGCGGATTATTTAAAAACGTCTGACTTTATGCAAAAAGTGACGACATATTCTTGATAGATTCGATAATAGCTATATTTTGACCGCTCTAAAATCACCTGCTGTTCTCGGGGAATTTAGGCCGAATTTACATATTTTGATTGCGGATTATTTAAAAACGTCTGACTTTATGCAAAAAGTGACGACATTTTCTTGATAGATTCGATAATGGCTATATTTTGACCGCTCTAAATCACCTGCTGTTCTCGGGAGCTCGGGGAATTTAGGCCGAATTAACAGATTTTGATTCCGGATTAATTAAAAACGGCTGACTGTATGCAAGAAGTGACGACATATTCTTGATAAATTCGATAATGGCTATATTTTGACCGCTCTAAATCAGGAATGATGAAATGGTCTGGACGATTAAATTACTTTAAAATAATTCCAGTATTTCACCTCAGAAATTTTGCATTGCTCGAATAATACGAGATTTTAGCCTTTATGTCGCCATGTGCTGGAAAGAAGGATAGACAAACAATAGAAAATAATAAAGGTGGTATTCTGTTCATGTTGTATAATCTCAGTTGTCGTATTTATGCCACATTACAATGTGTTGGAAAGATAATGAACTACAGAAAACGGTACAGCACGATCGTTTGTATGGGAGACTTAAATATTCTCTGTCAAGAACTGTATACTTCTAAAGAAAACAAGATCCCAGGTGAAATAGCCAAGGGAAGAGTTGACAAGATTGTTAACTAAGGAGACGTACGTAGTTGAAGAGACCCTATGAAGCGAAACTAAGCGTCAAAGTTCACAAGAAGAAGAAGAAGAACCATGCCTTAAAATCAAGAGCGAGAGTACGTATGCGATAAAATAAATCAAATAAAAATAAATAAATAAAAAAGAAATAGGGAAAAACTGGTTCACAAATAGGGTGGTAAATGATTGGAATAGACTCAGTAGACAGGTAATTAGTGCGGAGTTAATAGCTTTAAAAGGAGGCTGGATAATTTCATGGATGAGGATGAAAGGTGGATGTAGGTAGTATTAAGTAACAGGAACTACCACGTGTAGGTCTCGCGGCCTCTTGTAGCTTCCTTATTTTCTTATGTTCTTCTTAAGAGTGAGAGTATATATGCACGACTATATTCTCTCTATCGTGCTTCCATGCTAACTTTGAAGGACGCAATTAGAAAAACGAAGTAATTAGCGAAGGAGCGGTACCTAGACGGTTACCTTGATGGTTAGAGGGGAAGGATGCGGTCTTCTAGCGTCCCATTCCTTATCCACAACTCACGTTTTGTTACATCACCGCCCTCATCACAAACCTGAAATAACTGTACAGATTGAGGAGTGAGAGAGGACGAACCTTAAAATTCTATTAACCCCTTCACACCCAGATCTTTCCTTTGCTATAAAAAAATCATATGTTGTCGAGCCATAAAATCACGAAAAGTAACTGAATATACCAAATTAGTTAGTAGTCAAGGATACTAAACAGGTCATATCTATAAAATATTGCTTATATTCACTAAAAATTGTCTAATGGTACCCAAATTACAATGAAAATTACGTTCTGGGTCTCAAGGGGTTAATTAGCTGTGGAATCTTACAATAGTCGCTCGATCATCGTTAATTCTCATCGCAAGGGAACCGCTAAGTAATCTATAATAATATAAGCGAAAGTGTGTGTCTGTCTGTCTGTCTGTCTGTCTGTCCGCGATAGGTGCCGCCCCTCGTGGCGCAATCCCATCATATGTCACAGTTTTGGAACCAGTTCGACCAGGGGAAGGTTTTAAGCCCACTTATGAGATTATCCGATCACTTTTTTTTTTCTTTTTTTTTAGCAGCCTATTAGCGAGAATTGTGAAAAAAAAATATGGGTTGCGAGAATTGAGGAAACCTTGATGTAGGGTGACGGGTAATGGGTGAGTGAATGGGTGGGG